>JACXGM010000492.1:39715-72266 GCA_016801145.1 Umbra pygmaea
GAGAGAGAGAGAGAGAGAGAGAGAGAGAGAGAGAGAGAGAGAGAGAGAGAGAGAGAGAGAGAGAGAGAGAGAGAGAGAGAGAGAGAGAGAGAGAGAGAGAGAGAGAGAGAGAGAGAGAGAACCAAAGGAGTAGAGGTGTGGAGGGAGGGAGAGAGAACCAAAGGAGTAGAGGTGTGGAGGGAGGAGGTAGCAAGAAAGAAGGAATATTAAGGGAAAGGTGCAGAAAGGGAGCGATATGTTTGAAAATGTGACTTTCATATTTATAAACACTCATAAACCTGATGAATCAACAGTCACCGTAATATCTTAACATTTTGAAAAAGAATAGTTATTGGAAGGTAATCTCATCCTCCTACGACTTGTGACATTGATTACATGGCATTGAACATTGGCTGAAGGTAGCCTATTGTAAAGAGTTAGAGTTGCACAGCGGGTTTACATGTAGTACTGATTGGCCTGTGTCTTCTTGTGCTTTCAATCACTTACTGTGAATGTTAGGGCTGAGGTAACAAATATGAAAAGCAGCTTATTAGCCGACGAAGGACATTGACAAACACTATCTTTTCATCTACAGCTGGGATTCTGTGAAATGTATCAATAAATGACCTTGAATCGACCAGGAAAGTCACGCTCACATGAATGATTGCATTACTGTGTACAATGGGGTTCAAAACCCCTCAGAACTTTTCTAAAAATGACAGTAAGAAATTAGTGTAAGATAAATCCCTCTGTTTTAAATGTAACAATGTGGTGTAGTAGAACAGGGGGGTTCTCCAAGCAGGTGCAGATGGACAAAATACTTATTTAATGGAACTGGAAACCAGAATCAGAATCACAAACAAGGATGTTCTTCTGGTCTATTGGTGCATGTCTTTTTTGTACATAAATCACAGAAATGTATTATTTTTTTACTGAATATGAGCAGAATTTGAACAGGATATTTACAGTATATGATCAGGTGTATATATAAATATATATATATATATAAATATACAGTAATGTATATGAACAGTGTCATGTATTTAGTATACTGTAATGTACAGTATACTGTAAACAGCAGTATATTGTAAAATGTTTTTAAGCTTTTAAGGTGCAGGATATGCAGGATATCTACAGTATATGAACAGGTATATAAATATATCTACAGTATATAAACCATGTAATTTATGCATTATACTGTAATGTAACAATATAAAGTAAACAAAATTTTTAAGTTAAACATTTTTAATCTTTTAGGGTGCAGGATATGAGTAGAATATGAACAGTATATTTAGAGTATCTGTACATTTATTTGCTGTGTGTGCATGGGGGGGGGGCAGAGTCAGTTTGGTTTCGGGGGCATGTTCATGAGGCCAACTGCTGTAGGAAATAAACAGTTCTTGTGGCGAGAGGTCTTGTTCTTGATAGACCTCAACCATCTGCAGGAGGGAATAGTTCTGAATAGTCAATTTCCGAGTTGGAGGGATCGACCACAATCTTTGCTGCTCTCCTCCAAGATCTGGAGGCGTGTAAGTCTTGTAACAGAGGCAGATTGCAGCCAATCATCCTTACAGCATTGTGAATGATACGCTGCAGCCTGCTTGGGGTGGCTGAAGGGTACCAGATGGTGAGGAGGTCAAGATGGACTCTATGATGGCACCATCATAGTCCTTGGCAGGTTGAACTTTTTCAGCTGCCACAGGAAGTACATCCTCTGTTGTGCTTTTTTGTGAGGGAGCTGTTCAGCTTCCACTTGACGTTCCGGGCAATGGTGGCACCCAAGAAACAGAAGGACTCCACAGAGTTGACTGGCAGGTCACACAGGGCAATAGGGGGAAGGGCAGCTGGGCTTCTCCTGAAGTTTACTACCATCTTCACTGTCTTTAGGCTTCAGTTTGAGCTCCAGGTTGTTCTGGCTGCATCAAGACACCAGATGGTCAATCTCCAACCTGTAGGAAGAATCATCTCCATTAGAAATGAATCTGAAGAGGGTGGTGTAATCTGCAAACTTTAGGAGTTTAACCGAGTTGTGACTGAATGTGCAGCTGTTGGTGTACATGGAGAAGAGTAGGGGTGATAGGACGCACCCTTGAGGGGAACTGGTGCTGATGGTCAGGTGGTCAGAGAAGTGTTTTCCCATCCTCACATGCTGCCTCCTGATGGACAGGAAGTATGTGATCCACCTATATGTTGATTCAGGCACTTCCAGTTGGGAGAGCTTGTACTGGAGCAGGGCCAGATTGGTGGTGTTGAATGTGGAGCAGGAAGTCCACAAACAGGATTCTGGCACAGGTTACAGGGGAGTCTAGGTGCTGGAAGATGTAGTGGGATAGGAAGTGACGAGCCATGTTGACAGCATCGTCCACAGACCTGTTGGCTCTTTAGGCAAACTGCAGGGTCAAGGTCCGTGTCAGTGGGATGATGATGGAGAATTTGAAGCATGCTGGAACATGGCATGTCTCCATTGAAATGTTAAAGTTCATCATTGTGAACGGAGACACAGAATCAGGGCATTCTGTTGCTTGAATAATCTTTTGATTTCTCTCTCCAAGACAGAAAGGGTTGTTGTGGTGGCAGGGCTGGCGGTGATTGAGATGGTTGATTTTGTCAATGATGGGGGGCTGGATGACTGGACCAGGGGGCTGCTGTAGATGGCGGACACAAAGGCAGGAGAGATTTTGTCTGGACTGTCCCTTTGTCTTTGTCTTTTGGGCGATTCCCGACTGAGCCAAATGTCGTTGTGTCCTTGGGCAAGACACTTTACCCTAATTGCTCCCAGGTCGTTGCTGTAAATAAGAAATTGTTCTTAGTCAACTCACCTGGTTAAATAAAGGTTAAATAAAATAAAAGTCTTTCAAATCTGCAGTAGAACTCATTCAGGTCATTGTCAAGTCGCAGGTCGTTGATAAAGTGGGGGAGTTTGGCTTATAGTTGGTGATCTGTTGTAGGACTTTCCAAACAGCAGGACATTGGCTAAGAACTGTTGTTGTCATTTCTCCGCATTATTGCCCTTAGCTTTCTTACTGCCTTCCTCTTTTGCCAGACACAGATGTCTGAGCTTAGCCATGAACCAGGGTTTGTCATTGTTGTAACTCACCCTGGTCAAATCGGTACACAGCTGTCCTGACAGAAACTGATGTAAGACGTTACAGCTTCTGTATACTCATCCAGGCTGTTAGTGGCAGACCTGTCCCAATCAGTGCAGTCCAATCAGTGCAGTCCAGACATGCACACAGAGCTTCTGTTGCTTCGCTGCTCCGCATCTTTAACCTCTGCACAAAAGGTTTTGCTAGTTTAAGTTTTAGTTAGTTTTGCCTGTATGTGGGTATCAGGTGGACCATGAAGTGATCTGAGAGACCCAGAGCAGCACGGGGCATATTCATTGTTGATTGTAATGCAACAATGATCCAAAGTGTTTTCCTCTCTGGTCTAGATTGTTTAAATTTGGGGAGTTTGTGGCTTAGATTACCTTCGTTAAAGGTAACAAAAACTAAGGTGTCCCGAGTATGTTCGCTCCACTTCAAGTATTTGGTCGGCTAGCTGCCGTTGAGCTTCATGCACGTTGGAGCTTGGTGTAATGTAAACACCAACAATAATAAATTATGCGTATTCCCACGGGCTGTAGAAGGGCTTGCATTTAATGAAAAATGATTCCAGGTCAGGAGAACAAGTACTGTACGAAAACTGATACATAATTTCCCTAGCCGTTGTTGATGTATGCATTCAGAAACATATTCCTCCTTTCGTTTTGCCCGAGAGATCTTTGTGTCGATCTGCATGAAAGAGTGTATCCAACGCTGTGTAAATAGAACAAACAGAAATGTGAAAGGTGCATTCAAATGGTAGGCAATGAGGTTGTTATGGGCAGGTGTGCTTAGCAACCAGATGTGGAGGACGAAATGCCATTTCCATGCATATTTATGTGACTGGTGGTTAGAAGACCGGGAGGTCTTGGCACAAGGCCGAAGACAGGTTGTCGGGGCAACCTCAGATGTTAACGTTAAATATATATTTCTAACTTCACCATTGTTTGAATTGATCAATATAGGCCCTAAGCCCCATTAATGTGTGAGGCAAGTTTAGTAAGATGTGGAAGCCTCACATCACAGGTACACATAGTGCATTTATAAATGTTATTCTTTGTCTGAACCATTGATCCCTGACGTGTTTGTCATGAATCAATGCATTTAAACAAATCTTAATCTCAGTGCCGCCGCTCAGCTTTTGTACCAGAACATGAATTATGTGTACAAGTACTTTTAACATAAACAATGTTGTAGATCAAGGAATACACAGAAGGAATGAGCTGTCTTTATTTCAAATAAATTACATTTATTATAGCAAAGCAATAGTGATGCAATTCATTAAATATTATGAACATACCAGTTTGACTGTTAGAGATAATCTATGGCTAATAGATGACACAAGTCAGGGTTGGTGTAATTATGTTTTACTAATAAAGGAATAACGAACAGAAGTGCCAGTCTGCCCTTCTTTATGACTCCTTTCTTCCACATCCATAGACAGCAAAAAGGTAAATAATGACATTTTACATCAAAAATAAATTCAAATTCATAAATATCTATGCCACAGGCAAGGGCGTAGGTGTGGTTTCAACATTGTTGGGGACACTTTTTGAACTGCTTATGTACTATCTGATAGGTGCACAGGTGTCTGTACTCAGGTGATTGTGACCGGGCTATGGGGGTGCGTTCATGGTGGCTATGTTCTTGTGTGATACCGTTCTGGGATGATGTGTGGAGGAGCACTGAGGAGCTGGTGGGCGTTACAGAATCCCCCTCCCCATGGGCAGCTCCAGAAGCCCGGGAGGACCGCGAGGCAGGGCGACCCCGTGGACGAGGCGCCGGGCCGGAAGGGTGGTCTCGATGGAAGGCAGCAACGAGGTAAGGTTTGAGAACATCCGAGACCGGCACCTACGATCTCTCCTCCGGACCGTACCCCTCCCAATCCACCAAATACTACAGTACTCCTTGACGCCGTCGAGAGGCCACCAGTTCACGCACCGAATACGCAGGTTCCCCGGCAACATCAAACGGTAAAGGAGGAGCCCGAGCAGCTACTGGAGGGTGCAGGGGAATGTAGTGAACAGGTTTGAGCAGGGAAACATGAAAAGAGGAAGCCAGGCGATAGTGACGTGGCAACAGAAGGCGATAAGTAACAGGGTTAATGCGCTTTACAATTTTGAATGGTCCAATGTACTTGCGTGAAAAATTTCCTGGAGGGCAGTTGCTGCCGGATGTCCCGAGTAGACAACCACACCCATTGTCCTGGGTGGAAGAGAGGAGTAGGACGACGCCTACGGTCAGCCTGTCTCTTCTGGGCCTGCATAGCTCTATCCAGGTGGCGATGGGCAGTGTCCCACACACGAGAGCTGCGGGTAAACCACTGCTCCACCGCTTCGACTGGAGCAGGCTCGGTGTCCCACGGGAACAAAGGCGGTTGATAACCCAGGACGCACTGGAACGGGGTCATCCCCAGGGAGGACTGCACGAGGGAGTTCTGGGCGTATTCAACCCAGGGAAGGAATCTACTCCAGTCCTGGGGACAAGAAGAACACTGCTGTCGTAAGAAGGTACCGATTACCTGGTTTACTCTTTCCGTCTGTCCGTTCGACTGAGGATGGTATCCAGAGGAGAGGCTGACCGATATCCCCAGGCGTTCCCAGAAGGCTTTCCACACACGTGATGTAAATTGTGGGCCTCTGTCAGAGATGATGTCTTCTGGCATACCATACTGGCGGAACACATGTAGAAAAACACATTCTGCCAGATCCAGAGCATTAGGCAATTGGGGCAAAGGGACAAGACGGCACATTTTAGAAAATTGGTCTATTATAACTAGAATGGTGGTGTTACCGTTGGATAATGGTAAGTCTGTTACGAAGTCCATGGCCACATGGGACCAGGGACGGTTAGGTATAGGTAACGGCAGAAGCTTACCTGCCGGCAGTTGACGAGGGGTTTTCGATTGGGCACAGGTGGGGCATGACAGCACGTAATCCGTAATATCCTCTTTCATGGACGACCACCAATATTTGGTTGATAGGAGTTGCAGTGTTCGTGTAATACCTGGGTGTCCAGTACTGAGGGAGATGTGACACCAGAGTAAAAGCTGCGGACGGATGTGAGCGGGAACAAAGGTTTTTCTATCTGGAGTTTCTGGGGGGGGCGGTTCTATAAGTAGAGCATCGTGAATAAGGTTCTCCATGTCCCATTGAATGGGTCTTATCAGACAGGAGGGTGGAAGGATGGGTTCAGGGACTTCGGGCTGAGTGGTAGCCTCAAACTGGCGAGAGAGCGAATCTGCTTTAATGTTCTTCTCACCTGGAATGTACGAAACAGAAAACTTGAAACGGTTAAAAAAGAAGGACCATCTAGCTTGGTGGGCATTAAGCCATTTGACATGTTTCAAATACTCCAAATTACGATGGTCAGTGAGGACTACAAAAGAGTGTCTAGCTCCTTCCAGCCAATGGCGCCATTCCTCCAGCACCAATTTGATAGCCAGGAGTTCCCGGTTGCCAACATCGTAATTTCTTTCGGCTGGACTCAGCTTGCGTGAGAAGAAGGCACATGGGTGTAACTTGGAGTCCGCTCCTGACCGTTGAGACAGGACCGCCCCTACTCCGACTCCCGAGGCATCCACCTCCACAGTGAAGGGTAGATCAGGATTAGGTTGGGCGAGAATGGGTGCTGTGGTGAAGCGTTAAGTGAGGGAACGGAAGGCCGTCAGGGTATCATCTGTCTAGGCAAAAGCAGACGCCTTGATGTGTGACAATGAATGTAGCGGGGCGGCTATGGAGCTGAAGTTACGGATGAACTTCCTGTAGTAATTCGCGAAGCCCAGAAATCGTTGGAGTTCTATTCCATTACGCGGCAAAGGCCATTTACGCACCGCGTCAACTTTTCCTTTGTCCATCTGTACACCTCCGAGTGTGAGTACGAACCCCAAAAAGGACACGGTGGACACATGGAATTCGCTTTTCTCCGCCTTGACGTAGAGCTGATTGTCCTGGAGACATTGGAGGACTTGTTTTACATGGCTTACGTGTTCAGACAGGGACGAGGAATAGATCAGGATGTCGTCTATATAAACGATTACGAAGCGGTCCAGCATGTCGTGGAACGTGGCATTCATGAAAGACTGGAACACTGCTGGTGCATTGGTGAGTCCATACGGCATAACTTTATATTCATAGTGTCCGGTATGCGTAACGAACGCAGTCTTCTATTCATCTCCCTGTCGGATCCGAACTAGATTGTATGCACTGCGTAGGTCCAATTTAGTGTAGATGGTTGCGTTTCCCACTTGTTCCAGTGCTGCCTAGATCAAAGGTAAGGGATACCGGTGTTTGATGGTAATGTTGTTTAGACCGCGATAATCAATGCATGGGCGAAGACCTCCGTCCTTTTTTCCAACAAAGAAAAAACTGGAAGCAGCAGGCGATGTAGAAGGTCTTATGAAGCCTTGGTGCAATACTTCTTTAATGTAGACGTTCATGGCCTCCTTTTCGGGAATAGATAAGGGGTATATCCGTCCTTTTGGATATATTGCACCGGGTATCACATCAATGGCGCAGTCCCATGGTCTGTGCGGAGGGAGAACTGATGCTTTTTCTTTTGAGAAGACTGTGTGGTAACTCGAATAGGTGTCAGGTATATCGGTCGTCGGTTTGGGGTGGCATTCTTCCACAGAGGTGGCTCGGCAGGGGATGTTTAAACAAGTCGAATGACAACGCTCACTCCAGGCGGTGAGTTCCTTTCTGGACCATGAGATGATGGGATCATGTGTGCAGAGCCATGGAAACCCCAGTATGAGCCTCTCTTTTGACGATGATAACACCAACAACTGGATGCGTTCAGTGTGAAACAGTCCCACTCGAAGGGTGATAGGGCTGGTTTGGTGCGTAACGTACCCGTTGCCAAGAGGCTGGCCATCCAGGGCATTAATCCTTAGAGGAAAAGGAAGAGCGATTAATTCAGTTCCCAGTGTTTGCGCTAGGTTGTAATCAATGAAATTGCCTGCTGCACCTGAGTCAACCAACCCCTGGGTGGTGAGTTGGTTCCCATTTACAGACAGAGTAATGGGTAAATCAAATTGCTGTTTAATATGCAAAGGAGTATGAGGAGTTCTTACCTGTCCTGTGGAGGTGTGGGATGGCATACCAGGTCTAACCGGTCGCACAGGACAAGCGTTAACCAGGTGTTGTGATCCCCCACAATACATACAGAGGCGTTCCCTAATCGGTCTTTGTCGCTCTGTGGTGGATAGCGGGGATCGGCCCAGTTGCATGGGTTCTGGTTCCTGTAGAGGACTAGGGTGTACAGGAGGTACCGGTGTCAGACGGGGTGGCCTGTTGTGGGTT
Source organism: Umbra pygmaea (assembly GCA_016801145.1). Lineage (NCBI taxonomy): Eukaryota > Metazoa > Chordata > Actinopteri > Esociformes > Umbridae > Umbra > Umbra pygmaea. The sequence continues at coordinate 48,081 of JACXGM010000492.1, forward strand.
TTCTCAGAAAGGAGATGATCAATAGAAATCGACATTGAAATATATTGGTTAAGGTTAGTTATGTCCCCTCTACACGCTAACTCGGTCTGGAGTGCCTGGGATAGACCCCGCCTATACACGGTAAGTAGAGCAGTGTCGCTTCATCCACTGCCAGCAGCGAGTGTGCGAAACTCCAAGGCATAATCCGCTGCTGCTCTCTTGCCTTGCCGTAGTTCGCACAATTGGTCGCCGACACTGCGCCCTGTAGAGGGATGGTCAAACACCTCCTTGAATAATCTCAAAAAGGCATGTTCAGAATTCAAGTCTGGACTGTTTACTGACCACAAAGCGGTTGCCCAATCCAATGCTCTGCCGGTTAAGAGTGAAATACAGAAATCCACTTTATGCCTATCATTAAGGAATTGATCAGGATGGTGGGTAATGTATAATGCACATTGCATTAAAAAGCCTTTACATTTTCCAGGGGTCCCATCGTACTTCTTAGGCATGGCAATATTAGGAGGAACGGAAGGTGGTACCTGAGGTCCTGGTGGTGGGGAAGAGAGAGATCCTTGACGGAGCAGGTGACACAACTCGTCGATTCTCTCCTCTTGTTTAGCCAGGCGGGCGTTCACTTCAGCCAGATCCATCCTATGCATGGTGAGGTATTCTGTAACGAAATAAGACTCCTGGACAGATATCCACTCTTCGTAATATTTATTAAGTCGGCAATACCCCGTAATATATAGGGGAGGCAGAGAGAATAGTCAAGTGGAAAGGCAGTAGGGCAATAGAACGGGCGTTGTAGTCAGACAGGCGTGGATCGGTACACTCTCGTGGGTCTCAGGATAAGCAGGATTCGGTACACAGTCGTGGTTCTCAGGTGGTAGAGGAGCAGGCTGAACGGAGTCGGGAAAAACAGGCAGGCGTCGTATACAGGAGAGCAATCAAACCAAGGCAATAGCACAAAAGGGAAATCCAAAAGCAGGTAGTTAGTTCCACAAAACAAGGGTCAGACCGAATAGGGTAGTAATAATTCCAAAAGGCTCAGTAAGTGCTCGAGAGACAACAACACCTCACAGTGTGTGTGAGGAATGAACTGCTTATGTACTATCTGATAGGTGCACAGGTGTCAGTACTCAGGTGATTGTGACCGGGCTATGGGGGTGCGTTCATGGTGGCTATGTTCTTGTGTGATACCGTTCTGGGATGATGTGTGGAGGAGCACTGAGGAGCTGGTGGGCGTTACACCTACAATATGACAATATTATTATATGAACATGAATGGCTTTAAATCACTTCAGTTTCAATATGTTCTACTCCAATATCATTCTGATAGGCTGTATAGGGTCTTAATTTTACCTTTTAGTTTCAAGGATTTGATAACATGTTCTGTGTGTCAATAAGAAGAGGGGAAGTTAGCACAGTATCAGTGTTACAAAAAATATTTTGAAACTAAAAAAGGCAAGTTGAAAAAGTTAAAACTTTGGTGTTTTAATTTATCAGTCACTTGGAGCTGAAAACTGGAGTGACATTCTAAGTGTATCCAATATCTAATTACTGTAACATACCTGGCTGAAGCTCCAGCGGAGAACCAAGTTGAAGGTTTCTCACTCATTGTGCTACACTATCCCAAAAATAAGCCAGCAATGAGCAAATGAAAAATATTGTAATCAATACATGACTGTACCATAGTACTATAAACTATCTGACATCCCAATATTCCCAGTTCACCTATATAAATTGATGACAGATAATCTTGATTGCATTAGGCATAATACTGTATACAGTATACTGTAGGCCAATGCTGCAATTAACAAAATACCTAGCAAGGAGCATCTTTTATCATACCTCTTCATAATCGAGCAGTATCACAAATCTATAACAATACATTTAAAATGTATAATCATAAACAATATAATTTATAAAAGTATTGTTTTTGATCATACCTGTCCCTGTTGTACAACTTGCAGATTAAGTGATGGTTTTGACCAAGGGCGAAGGTTTAAAAAAACATTGGTGGGGACACAGTTTTACCATTATATTTGCTATCGATGCTCCTGCCTGTTGCTATAAGTGTAACGTTTCTCAGTTCCTCTTCCCAGAGAACTACATCTTCCCCTTCCTAGTTTGCTCAGAACTACAATTCCCATTCCCCAGTTCATCTTCCCTGTGAACTACAGCTTCCCTGGTCTTGCCTCCTCAGGACTACAATTCCCATAGCCCGGACTCAATCACCCTAATTCTGTACACCTGCACTCACCCAGTCCATATATAAAGCACACACACCATTGCCTCATCGTAAGGTATTGTGAGTATATTTTCATTCCTAGTGAGCATTATATCCATGTATTGCTGTTCCGGTCTGACCTTAGCTTTGTTTGTGAAATATTCTGCCTTGGATTATCCTTTGTACCTTTGCCAAATCTCTTGTATTGCTATTCTGGCCTGACCCCTGCTCTGTTTTTGGTATTAGTCTGCCTTGGATTAATTTATGTGCTTTTGCCTTTGGATAGAATATACCTGTTCAGAAATAAACATTGTTCTTTTTTCACCTCGGGAGTATTCCTTACAATAAGCATGAGCAGAAAGTGTTTGTGCAAACACACACACACACAAGCTACTGCAAGTAGGTCAGAAGTGTCAAAATATATTCAGGTTTATTCAGAGTTCTGTAACAGTACATAAGTCCAGTGGTTAACTAAACTTATTTCTTAATCTAATATTAGCTAGCTAAATAGAATTTTGGTTTCTTCAATTCTGCAGGCACAAAGTATCTAGTGTGCTTTAAACCTACTTTTCAAAAAGTTACACAACTCTTCTGATTATTCTTTTCACTCCTCTGTCAGAAATGTTATGAGGAGCACCTAGTCGAGCAAAATTTATGGTGAAATGATTATCTTTCCACTTCTGTATTATGGCCGCAACAGTGCATGCTCACTGGAACATTCAGAAGCTTAGAAATGTGCCTATAAACAATGTCATAACTATGTTTTGCAACAACTAGGTTTTGAAGGTCTTGAGACAGCTCTTTGCTTTTACCCAAAGGAAAAAAAATTCAAAAAACGTGTGCAACATTACAAAGGGTACTTAAGATAACTACTGGGTGTCCAGCAGTATGATTCAGAGGTCTATTCAGATGGTGTAATAAAACGTGAAATTCAAAACTTTTAATACCACCAATTGGAATCTCCTCGTTCTATAATGGATTCTATTTAAATAACCTAGACAGGCAATCTCAGAAAATTCCCTCATATCTAATTAGCTTAACTTCCTCACCGTGGTTAAATTAATGAAAACAGAGACAATAAAATGCACCAATACTGTATTCATGTAGGGCATGCATCAACACAATATCACGAGCAAACATTTGGTATCGCTTCATGTTCCTTCATTGTCACCTTCCAGCCGGTCCACAACATCCCAGTAAAATATGATTAATATTGTACACTACGATACATATAGTAGCTACAGTACAACTGAATTATATAGAACAAAGCATATCGGAAAACTTAGCCCTTCATGTGGAAATCCAAACATGCCAGTTGAATCCACACGATAGCGTTCATTTAATTAAATCCAAATGTAATCAGACACCTCTGCAGGCGCCTATCTCTGTGTGGGAGGGGACGGGTGCTTCTCGTCCGGAGATTGTACCCACAAGGTGTGTTCTGATAGTGGCCCTGAATAGTGATTATCATCACAGTGGGCCTGTTGGCGCCTGGCTGTCACTAGACATGTCTTTCTCTTCTATTCATGCTCCTTATCCACTGTGCTGCCAAAATGTTGCATTTAATAATCTAGAGAGCAGCAGAAAAATTGAATATTTCCTAAAGGCAATGATAGCAGAGGCTCATTATACTGTACATTATGGTAGTGGGAACCAAGCCAACTCATCTGTTGAGACATTGCATGTTCAGTGTACAGTACTGAACAACCTGCATACCGGTCCAGAGCATTTGAATCCAGACAGATCACCTGATCTTGAAGAATATACGGAACAGAGATGGACATCCCATGATACTAAAGAAATTCTGATATATTTAATCCTGTTTGGTTTTTAATAGAATTACTAATTGTAGCATATATCTTAAGCTTTTCCTATTGATTTTCCATTGCTTTCCAGCACTAATATAATACTATAGAATATTCTACAACTGTAAACATTGACATTCCCTGAACAATAAAGATGCCAAAAACAGTGTTGGGTAGAGTAGCTTCTACAGTTACATTCCAGTTACTTGTTGAGTTCACATGTTCCGAAATTAAGACAAAATGATCAAGGTAAATGGAGTTCATATCTTACTGGTGACCATGATTGATATTTTATTTTCTCTTTCTATTTGTTTTATAGGTTACTTTTAAGATATGAACTCCATTTACCTGATCATTTTGTCTTAATTAGGGACTTTCCAAACCTTGTGAACTCAACATGTAACTGGAATGTAACTGAAATGTAACTGAAAAGTAGCTTTACCCAACACTGGCCAAAAACAGTTTAATATATGTGTTTGTTAAAAAGATGTTCAGATCAAGATTCAACATTACAAGATGTTTTCAGCAGTTTGTCTCTTACCTTTAGAGGCTGGTAAAGCCTGCTTAGGAAATATGGTGTAATTTAGCAGCTCATTTAGCAGTCATGTATAGTACATTTACCCCTGTTCCGTAATTACTTGCCTCCCCCAGAAGTTGTTAGATGTCTTGAAATGCAACTACATAAGCAGAAAATGCACTTGCGTTGGGTTACCCATTGATTGAGGTTGAAGCAACACAATTGCAGCAAACTGCAACTCACCATTGTTAGTGTGCAGATTTTTTTGTTATGAAACAATACTAACTATGACAACATTATTAAATTAATAATAGACCTAAAGGAACTTGGTTTGTAAGAGGAGCCAATCTGAAATCAGGATAATTTATGGAAATTAAAAAAAAACATTTGGAGTTTGACAAGTTGCTAATCACTGCTGCAATATGATTAACATTTCAGCGAGTGATCCTAACCAGCCAGCCAAAGCAAGTCTTACAATGCAGTGCTATATTATTGCTTCCAAAAATATTTCCCTAAGGATACAGACTGTATTAAAATGAGATGGTCTCCACATGCCCACTGTGCCCACACACAGAAACGGTGCCCACATACACAAACATGCACTCAGCGGTAGAGAAAGGGAAGATGAATAATATCAGACAATTAGACATCAATGGTTTCCTTAATGGATTTAGCAGAATGTGCATTCATACCAGTCTCCTGTACACATTACCCCTCTCCAGCCAGAACACATTGAAATACTAAACCCACCAATATGCCTTCTTTTCCATGCAATGCCAGAGGGGTTTGTGGGATTGAATAATACCATTTGATGGCGACTCATACTTGCGATACATGATTCAGTGGTAAAAGATGGTGATCCTGGGATGGTTATTGTTACTATTCTAGAGTATCAGAGGTGACACACAGGACTGGGTTTCCTTCTTTAGACATTAAAGGTCTCTATCTTTCTGGGATTTGAGTCAATTGAGATTCCAGATTATCCACATTCGCCATCATTAGGTGCTGTGCAGCGGTTTTTCTTTTTAATGGTTCAGGCCCCCAGCCACATCGATCGTAAGGGCACTAGATTGCCTAGCAGTTTCAGCATGTCACCAGTAACCCAGAGGTTACTACTGCAAAGCTCCATGAATGCAGGGAGAAAAGCCTGTCATTCTGTCCCACAAAGCCCAACAAAGGCAGTTATTACAGATAAGAGTGTCTGCTAAATGACAAAAAAAGGTAAGCCCTAATGACCCAGCAGATTTGGAAGTAGGCCTATACTGCATACTCGTGGAAAATAACCTAGAGTAATGCAGGTCAAGACAAATGCCACTATTCTAAACTATAAAAGTAATTAAAATTATTAATTAATGTTATGCATATAAATGCTATGACGTCTTGCCTCCCAGGTGTTTTTAGCAACTGTTTTTGGGTTGGATAGAAGATAATGTTTAGTAGCACAACAGAAACCCTTGTTTTCTATCCTGAGCCCACCTGCTGACCAGGAGTACACAGGGGTTATTCACAGAGTAAACCAATCCTCCGTCTTATATGTTGATACAGTGTGAGTCTGGAGGGAGTGTGTGTGTACTCTTGTGTGTGTACATTGGTAGACTACATGTGTATGTCGCCTTTGTGTGTGTGAATCGTGTAATGCTGAAGTGCAATGCTTTGGTGTGACGCTGAGAAGATTTTCTATCGTTCTCTCACTTTGCCTAATAGCTGAATACGCAAGAAGATAAATGCATTTCTTTTTTTCACCAGACACTTTGCATCTCGCCAGCAGTCCTGGCTTTGCTAAGATATTCTGCTTGGGAGGGATGAGGAGTGTGATGTTATTTAACAGCTCATTTAGCAGTCATATAAAGGAGGTTTACTTCAGAGGTTTCACTAGCCTCCGGGACCGACTGTATATACAATAAAACCCTCACTGTCCACTATCTTACTGCTTTACATATGCTCGGAACTGTAATAGAAATGTTATGACATTAAAACACATCTCAGTTGATAAGAACCTGCATGTTTACTTTTTCATGTTATTCATGTGTCCTTCTTGCTATTGAGGATGTGCTACAGAACTTCTGTATAAATTCAGTCAGTGTTGAAAGTGGTGAAAATATTGTTTTCACGGTCGCTCCCTGACGGCCTTCACGGGCTCAGGCTTCTGGCCCATCTGACACCGTTCTGTGTTTAATGTCTGGCTTGTTTTGTTTACCCGGACATTTGGCTCATTCACAGTTCACCCATCCATTGCTTTGTCTTAGAGCTCCATCTCAACAACACACAACGGACTCCTGTCAATCATTATTGTCTGTATTTAATTCATGGTTGTTTGTTGTTAGTTGTAGCTCATCATCCTAATGTCTAGAAGTATTGTGTGTTAGGTGTAGCAGGTCGATTTATATCTGTTTAAGGACTCCTCGCCGTCATTTGTTTTGTTCAGTGTTTCGGATTAAACACTGTTTAATTTTATTTACTTTGCAGTTTACTTCTCAGCTTTTCCCTGCAACCTGCAGTAATCGATACAGAATGAGCTACCAATAATTGATTGGGAGACAGCGATGGAAGATGCAGGGCACGAGACAACCAAGTGGACTGTCACTGATTGGAGGCTTCCCCATGAACATCAGGGTGGCACAACTGGGATACAACGGCGGGGCTACAGGTACAGAGAAGGAAGAGGACGCCAGACTCTGCCAGTATTTCGGCTACCCCTAACCACTTTTTGGGGGTGGGCTATGGGGCACTGTACTGTGCGGGGGGGGGTACTGTCGGTTTACCTTCAGAGTGGACAGGCTGCCACAACATCAATGACACAGCTGGTCTGGGAGGACAACGGAGACCCTGGGCTCTGGTCTTTGGGGGAGGATGATGATGACTAAGACCAACGGGAGCAATGGATCTGGGCGGAGTTTGGGGCAGATAACAAGGATGGTGAGAATGGCAGTGACTGGGGCCCTTTAGCCAGTTTCCCTAGCAAGTCACCTACATCTTCATGTCCATTCCCACAGGCTAGGCTAGTTAGCAGGTTAGGAGGTTCCCACAGTTAGTAAGTTACCTTTACCACCAGTCCTGTGGGCTAGGGTAGTCAGCAGGTTAGCAGCCTCTTCTACTGTACACTCTCTCCAGGTCCACAGGCTAGGCTAGTTAGCTGGCTAACGGACCGATTCCAACAATTTCCTGTAGCCAGGCAGACTAGCCAACTAGTAGACCTGATGAACATGTCACTGCTGACCAACCAGTTGCTAGTGGCCTTCCTGTAAACCACTGCAGCTCCTTCCATGGTAGTCCGACCTGCAGCTCACCGCTCCTATGTCTTTTGCTTAGTCCTGTACCCTGGGCCAGCAGCCCAGTGCTCTACACCAGTGCATGTGGACCTGCCCTCTGCGCCAATGCCTGATGTCCTGCCCGCCTCACAACAACCAGTGGCTCAGCACTCTGCACCCGAAGATGGGGCTCCACCCTCTACACCTCTAGTGTTGGCCGCACTGGCTAGCGGACCCATTCCAACAAGTTTTGGTAGCCAGTCAGCCTAGGTAACTAGTGGACCTGCAACAACTACGCAAAAGATTTAAAAAATGCTATTGTGATTGCTTTTATCAATCACTTTGTCAATCTTTTTGAGATAATGTCTATGTTTCCCACTGTGGTTTGGGAACAGTCTGCTGCAAGGTTTATTATGCAGGCAGTGGCGGCGCCAGAGGTTTTTTTGGCATAACTATGGTGGGGCTAATCCACACAGTGGTTGGGCTCAAATAAACGTCTGAATTTCAATGTGAATACATGCACAATAGAATAGAACATAACATCATTCCCAGTAGCTAGAAATACCACGTCGGACTGACTCATTTTATCACACGTAACTTACATCTAGAGCAACCGATGAATATTTATTTTTTTAAGATTGATTCTAGCGTAAATAGGATCAGATACCAATTTCATTTTCTCTGTTCTACGTTAACCTTTTCCAAACAATAGAACTGCCAGAGCAATGTTTCGTTATAGTGAACACACACACACACTATCGACGGAGAGAGAGAGAGAGAGAGCGCAAGCTGCAATAGTTAATGGAGTTAACACTCCAAAATCGCTCCAATTATTTTTTAAGTCATATTACAATATTAAAAAACCCATCCATTGTGTGACCATGTATGTCAATCGCCGAAATATTGAAACTAAATTGGCTTAAATTGTTATAACGTTGTTAAAATAAACATGAAAGTGTGACCATGTAGCTACATTAAATAACAAACAGTTTTTAAAGTACAGTATACAACTGTTAATACAAAACAGTACAATCTCATTTTACAAATATTCTCTATGTATTTTCTATATATATTGTGAAGATAAATTAAAATGTTAACAAACTTAAAAAAGATTCCATGTGGGCATAAAACAAAAATAATGTAATACAAAGTGATTTAACTAAATGTTTTAATTGCTGGTTTTATAACTCAGTCTAACCAGTAGATACGGAAAACTGTGTATGTGTTGCTGCTACACGAATGTAGCGATACTAGTGACCTTGATAATTATACAGTGCACTCCAAATTTACAGGCAAAAAAATACTTTAAATACATGAACAATATAATTAGATCTCAAAACACTAGCATGTGAGAAACACTGTACTTTGTTAATGTGTCAATTGAACCAACCAAACTCATACAATTATTTAAACAAAAGGAATTTCACCAAAATCAAGGTTCCATAATTATTGGCTCTCCTTATTCAGTACGGTACTTAGTGCTCTTATCCTTCCTCTGGGAAGGATAACAACATGGAGAATTTTGACAAGGTTAAGGAACACATTTGGAGGGATTTTGGACCATTCCTCTACGCAGAACCTTTCAAGATCCTTCAGATTCTTGGGGTAGCGCTTAACAACTGCCCTCTTCAACTCAGCTCTTCGATTGGATTGAGGTCCGGTGACTGAGATGGCCATGGCAGAACATTGATTTTGTTATCACAGATCCATTTCTGTGTGGATCTTGAGGTATGTTTTGGGTCATTGGCTTGTTGGAAAGTCCATCTACGGCCAAGTTCCAGCCTTCAGGCAGAGGCAACCAGATTGTCAGCAAAACTGACTGATACTTGGTTGAATTCATTATGCCTTCAATCTTGACCAGTGCCCCTGGACCGGTCAGTCTGAGGTGCCTGTCCTTGCATGCAACTCTGTTACGATGCCTAAAATGCCGGTGCTGTATTTGACCAAACATTCAATTTTAATCAAATCTGACCAGAGCAACTTCTTTCAGGCATAATTTGAATGTCTGTGAATATGATGTCAGTTAGTGAACTTGTTTGTTTTTCCAGGGTTTTTGACAGTGTGCTATGGAAGCATTTTGCCAACATATGCTTTAGATAAGTGCCAAACAGCCTGCAGAAATGATGTCCGTTTTTCTTCCAGTAACAAATGAAGTCAAACATGTATTGAAGACTCAAATCAGCCTGTGTGGTCAGGCCTTAGTACTTAGAAACTACAATAAATCTGTATATTTTGTGCCAATTTGCCTTTTGTTTTGTTGTGTTTTGAACACCCCTTAGTTGCCTACTAGAAAATAGCATGTCTGTTAAAACAGTTTTCAATAGCATAATAGGTCTTTGACATTATGTTCCAATTGCCATACCTTAGTTTTGCTGAACCAACACCCCTGTGCAAGATGACCAAAGACTTTACATAACCTGGAGGTTTTTTGCCAAGACAAATGGGCAGCAATACCACTTTCAAGAATTCTTAGCCTCATAGACAACTAACACAAACAAATGGGGCAATACACCGTATTGAGAACTGAGGGTATGTTGCCATGTTTTGTTTTATGATTATGCCGTTCTGTTATGACCTACAGTTAAATATGCCTCCCATGAGAAATAAAAAAACACTATTTTTCCTGCTCACTGTATCAATTGTACATCTATTACCGATTCTCCAGGGGAATGCAACATTTTGAGCACAAATGTATATATAAAATTAAGGCTGGCAGGTTCTGGAACCTTCCAGCGTCAGAAAGCCAGGCTAGCCATGCATCTACACAGCTGCCTCACATCCGGACCTCGTCAGGGTGGATATAAAAAGGCCTCTGCATAACGACATGGAAGAAGTGAATGAAGAGCCGAAAATGGATAAGGACACATTGCTCTCTGCTGTTTCCCAGTCATGCAGGAGGATGAAAAAAACCAGGAGAGGAAGGGTGCAAAGGCTGGCCATGTGATCGCCTGAGTCCATTCTTCCCAAACTGTCACTGAGGCGCCATGCCAGAGACGAATATGCAACCCCTAGAGCACAGTTTGGCTTCTGTTTTTAATTTTTTTATTCCTGCCCTGCCACTTCTGTTATTATTAAACTGTCCTCCAGGACTGTTACACTAGTGGAGGATAGGGGCGCAGCCCCAGGCTGAAGACACAAGGAACGGTCAAGGTGTTCATTGTTTCCCTCCTTAAATTTCAAGGGCCCAATGTCTTGAAGAACACCCTTCAGGTAATACAAGCGAACAGTATTGGTTGACCAAGGTCGACTGAGGCCAGCACCTGACTGGAAATTCCAGCGTCCGACAAAACTACTCTTGGTAGGAAAAAGCAGGAACCCTTGCCATAATGTGAACAACCAAGGTTACCGCAACACTAGGGTGGGCCATACTCAGTATTTTTTGTAAATCAATTAAGAGGGGTGTTCAAATAATGTATTTTCTGAATAAAAAACTGAATATTTTTTACAATTCTGATAACCCTTAGCTACATCAATTGCAGTTCAATATTGTTACATTTTATATTTCGTTTACTATTATTCCAGAATTAACCTAATGTTTTGTTTTACAATCTAGCTCAGTAATTGTAATAATATGGTTGTTTGAGGAGGTTTATCAAGCGAGAAATACATTTTAATTGATTTAGCCCTTTACATTTAGAAAACCTGACCTATGGTTTAAATGTAGTTTAATTTTCTAATGTGAAATGGGGATCTAAGAAATGTGTTGTTGTGAAACACAATGTTGTTTTGTCTGTTCATTTTGTCCATACACAACATGGCATCATCTTTAAAGTAACCAAAAGTTAAGCCACAATTCAGTCTGAAAATAGCAACAGCAATAGTAGCTTATTTTGTGGAGATATATCTCTGGCACACAAAGTTTTGGTAACACTTTATAATAACCATCATTTATAGATGGTAAATTGATAGTTAACTAATGTTTAGTAAATTGTTATTTCACTGATAGCAAATAGTTATTTTACTATACAAACAACTAAATTATATTTAATAATGTTTATTAATCATTATTAATGCTATAAATTAACTTTTTATTGTTGCACACATTATATCAATTATATTCAATATTAGTTATTTGTTATTGATTAAAAAAAGTAAACCCTTAAGAAACAGTTTATAAACATCTATAAACATTACCTAAACAGATGGACCAGATATTCCCAACACTTGCAGCAATGGTTTGGGGAGAAGTGGGGGGAGGGGAATAAATGAGCCAATTGAGAGATAGGGATGATTAGGATGCCATGATGGTATGAGGGCCAGATTGGAAACGTGTCCAGGACATTGGGGTTAACACCCTACTCTTACGAATAGTGCTATGGGACCTTAAGTGACCACAGAGAGTCAGGACACCCGTTTAACTTCCCATCCGAAAGATGGCAAGCCCGACCCTGCATAGCTTCAGAAACAAATCAGCAGTGCAAAACAGGGGTCTTTTCTGCTAATCTACATGGTTATTATAATTGATAAAACAATTGATAAATATAATACATGGCTAAATGGTTTAGAAACACTTAGATAATTAACACTTTGTCAGTTGTTAGTAATTGGTTTGTAAACCGTCTATAAATATTGTCCGGATGGTTATTATAAAGTTGCAACTGACGATCATAATACATTGCTAAAAGGTTAATAAATAATTTCTGAACCATCTTTAAACGTTATCTTGTTGGCCATTGTAAAGTTACAGCTGACATTTACAATACTTTACAATTACTAAATAAATGGTTTTCAATCCATCTATATGAATTATTGGAATGGATATTATAAAGTTGCAAATTCTGTTTGTAATAGTTAATCAATGATGAATAAGTAAGCATTAACACACGACAGACTGTGCGTTGCCAGGGAATAACCGCACACCTCAGCAGTGTAGAAAGCCACGAGGCCGAAAGCCTCCTGTAACGTTTCCCAGTTCCCCTTCTCTGGACACTGCCACTTCCTTGGTTTGTGTTTCACTGAACTACAATTCCCATTCCCCAGTGCTACTTCCTGTGGCCTACAGCTTCCTAGTCAGGCCTCCTCAGAACTACATTTCCCAATACCGGACTCAATAATCCTGATTCTGAACACCTGCTCTCACTCACTGTATTTAAGCCACACAAACACAGTGCCTCATCGCGAGGTATTGTGAGTATTGATTTTCTTGTTACTGAGCATTCTATTCATGTATTGTTGTTCTGGCCTGACCTGCGCTTTGTCTATTCCATTTTTGCATTTTGGATTATCCTCTGTACTTTAGCCTGTCTTCTTGGATTGATAGTTTGGCCTGACCCTAGCTTTGTTTATTCATTACTGTGTTTGGAATTATCCTTGGTACCTTCGCCATAGCTGTTCCTGCCTTGTTTCTGCTACAATAAACATTATTGTTCTTTTACTGCTTGGAAGGCTTAATCATTACACCTCCGCTTACACTGCGGCGGTGTGCGGTTATTTCCTGGCAATGCACAGTCTGGAGTGTGTTAATGCGCTTATAAAACAGTTGCCCAAATTTTTTTTGTGAAAATGTATGTTTTAATTATTATTTTTAGCGAAAGAATATGGTCACGAGGCGTGTGGTTATCGTGAAACATTAACGTACCCCCCCACCACTCCTTTTACTGTCGCCATGTTAGTACGCTACAATTCAAGTAGTTCCTATACAATGGATAATTTAGATTGTTTATAACAACATTAAGAAGGCTCGAAACAACATGAAACTTTGCTCAAATCATCAGGGCCTGCACACATGAACTCAGGCATTGAGAACATTGCGTACACAGAATTTACTAAAAAGAGAGGTTTTGTACAACTCACCTTAACAGTTTGTGTTTCTGCTGGCTCCCATTTTGCCAGTCAAAGAGTATTGACTACTGGGCAGGTAGAAGGTGCTTTACCTCATCATAGTATCACTTGAAACTCTCAGAACCAGCAACTAACCTTTTGTATAACCGATTTTTAGAGTGAACAGTAAAAAATAAAATGACAGAATAAGTTTGGGTGCTGAAGACCAATTCAAGGTTACTTTTTAAATGTAATTCGGTTACAGTTACTAGCTACCCATTCACAATGTACTGTTCCAATTTTGATTAAATAAAAAAATGTTTCTACCCAACCCTAGTCCAAATAAGTATGTGTAGTAAAATACATTAATTATTTGCTTTAATTTCTTTTAAAATTTAAAAATAAAATGTATGTATCAAATATTTGTTGATATTTTCCTTTTTTATTTGTAAGCTTTTAAATTGCTGTACACAGGTCTCAGACAAATTTTCTTTGTAAAGGTAAATTAAATAAAATGTAAAACTACATAACCGGTATTCCATTTATGCTGACGCTCTGGAAAATCCACCTGGAGCAACTTAGGGTTAAGTGCCTAGTCCAAGGACACAATGATATTTGGCACAGTAAGGAATTGAACCGATAGACGCTAAGTCTGTATCTTAACACTGAGCCATCTGATGCTCAATGAGTCCTTTTTTGGGAAGTCTGAAATTATGACTTGAAGGGAGGATCTTAGTGTGGGTAATCAGGAAACGCTCTCCTCATTACTGTACAGTAGATGCCTCTGGACCACAAGTCTCCATAAACGTATGGCCCAATCTTTACAGCTTGACGTTTAATTCAGAAACTTAGTAGGTGAGCTGCCAACTTGCCTCTGGAATGCATTAAATCTACCTCCCTCTTAACTTCCACTCACACTCCCTCCCCTCTGAAAGCACACAATGTCACACTGACGATACACGCACCACCTAATATGGTCAAAAGTGAGTGTGCGCGTGGCCGGTACCATTCACAGACTACGGAGAGATATGTGTAAATGAAGTGTAAAATGTCCGGCATAGTCCTGAAGGCTGGACTAAAAATAACTATTTTCTTTTTCTGTTTTTTTCTAGAGCTGTTCCTTTTTTCCTTTCCCTTCCTTTTCTCCTGATCGTTGTTCTCTGGCTGCCTGAGTGCTGCCTCACACTTCATAGCCTGCTCAACTTGATCCTCTTTTTTTCTCTCCCGCTGCCTGCCAATTTCCCTGACAACCAAAGAATTCTCTCCCAAGGAGAATAGAGATAGAGGCAGCTGTGAAAGGAAACCATGACCGTCCTCCTTAGTCCTCCTATACTCCTCGGTAATGACCCTGCTCACCTTACAATCACCATACCTCTCTAACGATCTCCCTCTTCCCCTCCACCTCTTCACCTCCTTTCCCGACTGCCCTACCTACCACCCTCCCTTCTGACCGGACTTACCAGAACAGGGTTTATCATCTGTGATAAAGCACCCACCGTCTGGGACAACTCAGCCCTGGATGGTTATTACATTAGGTCAGTGCATTCTAATGGAGAATGTCTTGCAGACCATGTCATGGCCAGAGGGCAGCGGGGCACTATTATTCTGTCACACTCCATGTACTGTACCTTCACTTCTACACACACACATTCACACACAAACATACAAGGAGCACAGGCACCCATGTCCATGTACAAGGTCAAACTCAATTAGAAAACTATTATGGTATTTAGTGCACACCATTTATTTGACTTGATGTAATTTGGAAACAAATGAGCAATAATACATTTCTGGTTGCCCAAGCACATGGCTCTATGAAATTCAATTTATTTATATTTTTGCTACAGAAAACTAGTTGCCATGATGGTAACTTCCTTCTCTGTGTGTGTTTGCTTGTGCGTGATGAAGTCAGAATGGAATGTGTCTGTCTTTTTCACACTAAGGTCAAGGATTCGGAAATTCTTGGATTTCATGTCATAGGCTACACATAAAATGTACTTTTTTCTTAGGTTTTCATGTAAAAAGAAAAAAATCTAAGTTTGTTGTGTTTCCATTTTTACAAATGGTTGCACATGAATGTCATATACAATGTAAAAACAGCAAAAATGATTTTAGTTGTGAAATATAAGCCACATGGCCTCCACTACTACTAGAAGAGACATACCATATTATCTACAGGCCATCACAAACATTTAAATATTAACTCTCACCCTCAAATTTGGATTCAACACAACCCTTCAAACATTTAAAACATGCTCGATATGCATGTTTTAATTGGACATTGAGAACAATTTTTCATTTAAAACAGCAACCTGGCCAAGCTAAATCGGTATGGTGGAAGATGAGACAAAGTTGCACAAATTACACACAAATTACACAAAGGATAAAAAACTAATAAAAAATAATTAAAAGTAATCAAAATTACAAGAGAAACGATGTAAGTAAATGTACAATTAGTGCAAAAGAAATCTGAGTTTTTTGCAGTGACTAGAGACATTTACCTGCTTGAGTGCAGGTTACGGGTTGGTGAAGCAATGGTGACAAGAGAGTTTAAATACAGAGGTTTCTTTTGTGGAATTGACTTACAGTATATATTATATATTAAGTTATACCAGTTGGTCAGGCGCCGAGTGTGTAATGTTGGATTTCATTTATCCATGTTGTAGCCAAGAGCCTTCTGAATCTAAAGGCACTTAACTGCAGGCCAAAGTATGTTTCCAGAGGTCAAAAGGTCACCTTGTGTCAGGTTAACTTAAACCCCCCTAGACCTTGAAGGATTAACCACAATAGTTATGTATATTATACATACCATACTTGCTTCTATTACTGCAAAACTGTAGCTCAGTCTTAGTTTAGAGTTCACTAACCTTACAAAAGAATTATACACTTTGATATGCATTGACCTTCTGGCATTTTGAAGGATTTCTCCATATACTGGACCCTTTGACGTCACTTTTAAGGCCCTGACACACCAAGCCGACCATTGGCCATCTGTACTAATTGGGCCGATGGTGACCGACCATCGCTGTAGTCTGTCCGGTGTGTCCCTCACCATCGCCATGCGTTTTGCTCCATTGGTCTTTTGTGCGAAATTCTGATTCACTAATGAACAAAATATATATTCAGTCGTATACAGTATGAATAATATATTAATGTTGACACAAAGACCTTTTCTACAAAATCTTTCAGTATAAATGTTAAATTGTATCCATGCACTGCTATTTGTAGATGTGACTACTTCACCTTTAAAAAAGTGTAAAAGTGTTTACTGAGCAATTAAAATTAAAAGAAGAATACGGTTCAGTGTTTCGCTAGAAACAAACATACCTACAGTATAGAAAACCCAAGTAGAGTACAGGTGCATACAAACTATTCATCTTTTAGTGTCATCCAGCAACTCTTTTTAGCCCACTTTTCTAAAAACATGTTTTTGCTCTGATGTATTCTCACTGTTCAGGTGTTCAGTAAAAAAATTTACAAATAAAAAATCAGCTGCCAACCCACCTGAGGCCCACAATTAGCATCGAGCAGCTGCTGTGCTTTTTATGCAGCGATGACTGAACACAACACGGATGCCATGGACACAGCCTGTCAGTCACAGCTACATCAAACCCTACATCCAACTCACACACATACTGTACACAAATATTAAATACGCTCTTATCCATGTCTGATGTCCATGTCTGTGCAATTGGTCTGGATTTGGTAGTAGCTCCATGTGTTTATCATACAGTGAGAGTCCACATCTGCTGTATCATTTGATTATGAGTCCACATTGAATGCATATGTTTGCCAAGTTAAGAATGTCTGGTGTGAATACAGACAGATATGAAGGCCACTCTGCTTTCTTTTCATAATCATGTGCTGACTGGCTGTTCATCATCTACACCGACAGGTCCAGAACTCAAACAGCTTGTTGACCCCTGTAGAGACCAGAGCCGCTGTGGGCCCTTGGTAATACTGTGGTCAATACAGCATTAATGGCCCTCGGTGACACATAATGAGAGATACTGTACTAGCTGTGTATGATCTCAATCAAAGAGGACTGCTTCTCTCTTTTCCCACGCTAGCACCAGCAAACTGTATAGAGAGCAGTGTTTGAATGCATACCAGGGCCATTTCTAGCAGGGGGGCTAACATGTTCACCTGGAAATATCTATATTATGCCGGCAACATTAACTTAGATTTTTTCTTTCAGAATAATAGCGCTCATTTTTATTCATTGCAATAATCATTGTGAATTCATTCCAAAGCTAGTGAATTGTAACCAAATGCAATTCTATTGTGTGTAAAGAAACAACAAAGAATATGTGATTACAAAAAACAAACATGTTTTCTATAACAACATTCAATTAAAAACAGTAACAAATACGTTGTACACAGAATATTATTAAATATATTGTCAGTGACTCATGTGAAAACACTATTTTATTTGAAAAATAAAATATCCAACAATAGACACATTTTTGCAGCACATCACAGACCCACTATCTATGAAATTAATTAACAATGATTATTGTAATGAATTACGAGCCCAATTATTTTGAAAAATAGAGTTAGTTATGCATAATATCGTGTTGCCAGGCAAACGTGTTAGCCCCCCTGCTAGAAACGGCCATGATGCGTACTACAAAAGTCATGGACGGACAGGATGCAGAGAGTGATAGGAGTCTGAGATGGACAGGATTCTGAGAGTGACAGGAATCAGAGAGTGACAGGAGTCTGAGAGTGACAAAAATCTGAGAGTGACAGGAGTCAGAGAGTTACAGGAGTCTGAGATGGACAGGAATCAGAGAGTGACAGGAGTCAGAAAGTGACAGGAGTCTGAGATGGACAAGAATCAGAGAGTGACAGGAGTCAGAGAGTGACAGGAGTCAGAGATGGACAGGAATCAGAGAGTGACAGGAGTCAGAGAGTGACAGAGTGTGACAGAAGTCAAAGTGACAGCATTTCAATGTGCCATACCCCACATTTGTATACAACGTTGTACAGTATATTACACAAGCACACAAACATAAACAAACAGACGGTAATTAATTTCAACACCCACACAGGATTACCTTTATTATGTCGATGTGCATGTATCCCCATGTGTTTGCTAGTATAATGTTATGTTTATATGCAGTGGATGAATCAATCTCCTCACGACGGGATCTGTGTGTACTGCACCCTTTGAAGTAAACCAGATAACACAGGCACATCTCTGCCAAGTCACATCTTTCTTGGAAAGGCTCTACCTGCATGTCGGTCTGCCTCCCTCTCCTGCCTCGCTCCTTGTGTAAAAAAGTTTATTCTATTTCGAAGGGAGTGAAAGTGCATATCCTAAGAGAGAGAGAGAGAGAGGAGAGAGAGAGAGACACGCAGAGAGAGAACGAGGCATGTTGCTACCACACCAAAAAACAAACAGAATGAAGTTCACCAGCAGAGGCAGTGGTGCAGAGACAAGCAAGATAACAGCCGCGGGTCCCACCGACTGCTGCTCTACCTAATCAAGCAGCCTTTTCAAAACCAGGTGTCACTTTTATCCAGGCATAAACTGGCAACGAAAGGAGAGATGGAGGTGAGGGAGTGAAGGTGGAATAAGGAAGGTAAGTAAAAAAAAAGAAACAAGGAGGATAAAATGTATTCTCTTTATTTGTGTGTGGGATGGAAAGAAATGTTCCTGCAGGAGTAGAGGTAGGTGTGTGTGTATTTGGCAGAGCGAGACAGGGCCCAAACACAAGGCTCTGTGACGTCTCTGAATAACAGTCCTGATTTATGGCACAGAGCACCCCTACAACCTCTATTATCCGAACCAAGGTGAACACGTCCCTGACTTCATTTGGTCTAAGCCTGGCTTTAGATTTCTACATAATATGTTTTCTATTTCCAGTTGTAGAAGATTGTATGCAGAGACGTTCTACAACAGTGACCCCGGGCATGCTAAGATGGATGAAGTGCACTTTAAGGAGCATAAAGGGTGAAGATGATTATGCTTAGCTGCAGAACTATGCATAGAACCTAAAGAGTTGGCAGAGATGAAGGTTGGATTGCGGAAATACAGTTGTATATATACTACACTACAATACAAAAAATACACTACACAATACGTCACTTTATAGTACACCACACTACAATAAACTTTACTACACTGCCTTACACTATGTAATACACTACAGACTACATGTTACACAACGCTAATATATTATACATTCTCAATCATTGTTGGCTGTTTTTGTTTTCAGAGCACTATACTATGCACTCGCAAACACTAGCTATTTAACCTCAAGGCAACTGCTCAAGGCCTTGCTTTTGTTTCTATAATCCCACAGAACTTGTTGACAAAGCAGAGGTATTGTTCTGATTTTATTAACTTATCTGATATACCACAATATGTTGACCAAAAACCCACAACAGAAACATGTCGCCAGAGAAATCGTCTTAAAATACATACATATGGTGCTGCAGTGGTCACCCAGCCATGAAGTGACTCTTGAAACAGTCTGAAAGAACTCTATTATGTCTTGGGAATTGCAGTATTCTCTGTTATGATTACATCCTGTCTGGTTCTCATATCTGACTGGAGGTTAACCTTTACAAAATGTTATTGTTCAAATGTTATATTCAAAAAATTCTGATCTCATAAAATTGCTCAATTTCATTTTATTCATTTCCTTGTGTGGTGTTGCACCCAATATATCTCACTCTATTAATTATTTATTCCATTAATTATTTGGACCAGGGTGTTTTAGACCATGATCCTCACTGTTCATTCCTAGATAAAAAATGAACATAGCAGGCATTAATGAAACATCTAAAACCTGATCCCTTACCGTTCTTGACAAGATATAAATGTTGTATTTTTCACTGTTTAACTAATCCAGTAAATGTTACAGTTTCATGGAACTGCTGCCTTGGTGTCGTCTATGAGCTACATCTTTTCCCAGTGAACTGGAAAAATTACATCTAAAATACATATTTTTATGACCAAAATACATCAATTTTCAAGCTTAAAGCTCTGGGTCTTCAATTATTAAACTTCCGTAGAATACATGTGAAAATGTTGCGTAAAAACGAAACAACAATAGTGTGTGCACACATCCAACTGGTTATCCTTTATAAATCCCAATATACTCTACATTTTGCACATGTGTGCAAGTGTCTTGTCCCACACAATTACAGTTTTTCCCGATAAAACACTAAAAGTTAATGCCCAGACCAATGCATCAAAACCGTACCGTTTGCATGCATTTGATACACACAGGCACCAAACGAATAAACACATTGTCGGCATGGCACCGTAAACAATTCTACAACACACGGTGCAAAACACTACACACAGTGTTGCATGTTACACACGTTGGCCATAGATGAAACACTCTGCATTCAGCACGTCCATTCAATAATCAAAACACACATGACATTAGCAACACTCCCGCACACACAGTAAAACACTTAAACAGTAATTGAACACCAATCGGTCACATATGTAGCACTATAGAAATCAGGTATTAGCACCTGTCGTGAGACAATTGCAAAAGGGCCATCGAGAACGTCCCCGGGCAGTGCGGGGGCAACATCACCACGTTTGCCACCATTAGTGGTCAGGGAGTCCTCCATCACCACGCCACCCTGGCTCCCTACAACACTGCACACATACTGACATTTGGCTTGGTTGTGGGAATAAAAATGGTTTAAAAACTACAAATGACAGATGTGTCTTGAGTACAGTTGACCAGTGTGTTGTGTCTGCTTTGACTGTTTATTGTTCATGTGCATGTGTGTTCCCTATTGATCTGTTCAGTTTTGATTGCAGAATGTCTTTTTGACATGGCAGTTAGATGTTAATCTCCAAGTGTTGTGTCAAGAATTATTGTGTGTTGAGTTTTGACACGATGAGACAAATTTAACATTTTGTGTGTTAGCAATTGGGAAAAACTGTAATGCCCATAATTGCCTATAAATGGTAAATGAGATGACCCAAATTTTTATTCATCAATACTGATCCCCTTCAGAAGCTCAATGGTGCGCTCCACAACTACGAGTGTTTGGCAATAGTGCACATTGTAGTTCTTCTTCTCTGCATTCTGTGGGTTGGCAAAGTGGTACAGACAAGGCTTGGTTTCTCCTGGTGCTTCTCTGTAAACCTGGGCTCACTTAAGCACAGAGATCCGGGATAATAACTCTTCATAATCGGAACCGGCTCATAAGCCACTCATCATCATTGGCCAGAAAAACTTGCTGGTCTTTGAATATTGGCTCTCTCCAAATTCTTCCATTTGCCAATTATTCCAAAAGTGCCAATGCAGCCATTGTGCATCCTTATGTATTGCAAATACATGCATTTTGTAACCACTGTCACGACTAAAACTGTTCATACTTTCCATGGTACGCAAACCCTCAGCTTGGGGGGGTGGTCACTCCTACATTAACTCCTCTCTGGGGAGCAACCCTGGTGTTGTCCTCTAGCAGGGCAATCGAATGACTTGAGTGCAGTAGGCCCATGCCTCATTGGAGGCAGTTTTGGCGATGGCTGATGGGGCGTGACTGCCGGTGATGAGGAGGGAGGTCTCGGCCACTGATGACGACTCTCCAGCAGCCGGTGAGTTGCTGGGGTTTTCAGGGTCCAGCACTCCTGGCTGTGGCAGTGGGAAAGGAGCCCCATCACTGGCCGTAGGCTGCAGTGGTGTCCACACTATTGACGGTTGAGGTGTGGCCACCTCTGGGTGAGGAGTTGGTAACAGGGGTCTGGTCCCCTGGGTGAGGCACAGCTGGTTAGACCACCACTATGGGCTCTGCAACTGACAGGGCCTCTGACCTGTCCATGGTGAGTACTCCCTCCGGAACTCCCTCGGAGGGAGGAGCCACTGACAGAGACTTCTGGAAGACTGCAGGCATGGGCGTGGGTGGTGGTGCTGTCAGCACAGGAGGAAGGAGCAGAAAAAAAAAACATTGTTTGGGAAGCTAGGATGACTTTTTCCAATCTTCCTCTTCATTGTGTGTGGGGGGGTTGGCTTGCCCATGCCTTTGCTGGAGAGCGCATATCACCCCTGTGCCAGTCTCTCCAGTCATTGGCCAGGTCTAGCCTACCAATCACCCGCTATCGGAGTCCGAGTTAGCTGTAGCCCTCTTCAGTCACCCCATAGCCATTGGGGTAACAGGCATAGCCCTCGGACCAATGGATACTGTCTAGAGGGGCACAGATTAGATTGTCCCACTCCTCGTAGACAACATCCTCACCTACCGGGATATAACAGGTCCTGCGCTCCATGCCGGTTGGCTGCACCTCTTTCCTTGCTGTCTCTTTGTTTGATGGTTGGTCATTCTGTCCCAAATAAAGTTATTCATGCTTTCCCGGGTGCTGAAATGTGGGATTTAAGACAGACACATAGCATATGTGGTAAACAAAACATACTTTTAATGAGCAAACACTACACGGGCAACAATACAATACCTTGATGCTAGGGGTCAAACAACTAAAGATCAAATCAAGAATCTTGGTGTGATTCTGGAGTCAGACCTTAGCTTCAGTAGTCATGTTAAAGCAATAACTAAATCAGCATATTATAATCTTAAAAATATCTCAAGAATTAGCAGCTTTGTTTCCAGACAAAACTTGAAAAAGACAAACAAGAGGAGCAACTAAAAGAACCACGTCCGTTTCCCACAAGGAGAACCGTGACACCCACCCATTTTATTGTAAAAGCTACCCAATGTCATAACACTTTCAGGTGTGGTAATTGCACTGATTGTTATTGACAATTACAGGGCCATTATCATATTACAGTTTTTCCCGATTGCTAAAACACTAAAAGTGAATGCTCATAACAAAGCGTCAAAACCGTAACGTTTGCATGCATTTGGTACACTCAGGCATGAAATGAATAAACACAATGTCGGCATGGCACCGTAAACAATTCTGTAACACACAGTGCAAAACACTACACACATCTTGCATGTGTTATACACTTTGGGCAATGATGAAACACTCTGCAGTCAGCACGTCCATTCATTAGTTAAAACACACATGACATTAGCAACACTCCTGCACACATAGTAAAACACTTAACCTGTAACTGAACACCAATCAGCCACTATACAGGTCCTTCTCAAGAAATTAGCATATTGTGATAAAGTTAATTATTTTCCATAATGTAATGATAAAAATTAAACTTTTATATATTTTAGATTCATTGCACACCAACTGAAATATTTCAGGTCATTTTGGCATACAGCTCATGAAAATCTCAAAGAATTAGCATATTTCATCTGACCAATAAAATAAGTGTTTGTAATACGAAAAAAAAGATAAAGTCAACCTTCAAATAATTATGTTCAGTTTTGCACTCAATACTTGGTCGGGAATCCTTTTGCAGAAATGACTGCTTCAATGCGGCATGGCATGGAGGCAATCAGCCTGTGGTACTGCTGAGGTGTGATGGAGGCCCAGGATGCTTCAATAGCGGCCCTAAGCTCATCCAGAGTGTTGGGTCTTGCGTCTCTCAACTTCCTCTTCACAATATCCCACAGATTCTCTATGGGGTTCAGGTCAGGAGAGTTGGCAGGCCAATTGAGCACAGTAATACCATGGTCAGTAAACTATTTACCAGTGGTTTTGGCACTGTGAGCAGGTGCCAGGTCGTGCTGAAAAATGAAATCTTCATCTCC
>JACXGM010000493.1:0-72126 GCA_016801145.1 Umbra pygmaea
GAGAGAGAGAGAGAGAGAGAGAGAGAGAGAGAGAGAGAGAGAGAGAGAGAGAGAGAGAGAGAGAGAGAGAGAGTGGGACTGGCTCTAAGGAGATCTGTTCCCCAGATCATGAGCACATCTGGATAGTTGCAGATAGTTCCAGTACTATAACAGTGAACAAGCAGCTTCCTCTCAAGCAGTGGAGAAAGGGAACGAGATATAGAGAGAGGTCCTCTAGATGGAATCGTGGCTGCATACAAAACTCCTATAATTAGCATTCTACTTGAATAGAATTGGATTCTGTGTAACTCCTGCCTATCAGCTAATGGGTCATTTTTGGATTACGCATATCATTTATGGCATGGCCTTTTGGGGGGGGAAAAATTGACATTATTTTCTACATTTCGGTCCATTTAAAATCAATAATGGCCTCCTTTAAAATAAACTCTTGTGAAAGCTGGCATTACTAGAATTGAGATATTTGATTAAATGTTTCTTCCTGAGAGGGGATGGTGGGATGTCACTGTACATACCGCTTTCGTGCACTGCACGTGCTTTCCCAGAAGCCAGTGCAGTTCCAGGTTTCCCTCTCCCTGGTAGCAGGATTGCAGGCGTTCTTTGATACGGGCATTGATGTCCCGGATTGTAAAGATACACAGGGCTGAATGGTCCAAGGGTTCCAGGTACTGCTTCTGGCCCTTGGTGAACACAGTGAAGAGGACATCATCCTGGGCACTGATGTTGAGGGACCTGGCCAGTACCTTTCCAGCCTTGGACAAGTGGGCAGCCTGAAGGAGGCGATACTCCTCCCCTTTGTGTAAACAGCCTACTGGCAGAGACACATAAGAGTGGAACTTCTTGTCCCCTTTGCAGAGGCGTATAATGCGGGTTGTGTAGAACAGGTCACCGGGGGAGCTTCCAGCAGGCACGCCATTCTCTGGGATCTCCGGCTGCACGGTCAAGAAGTAAACAAAGTTCCCACTGGCAAAGCCGTAGATGTAATAAATGTCAAAACGTGGGACCAGAGCGAGCGTGTCAGAGGGGATCTTAATGAGAGACGAAACAAAGTCAGTGTGAAGCTCATAGTCCAGCATGGCAGAGGACTCAGGGTCACGGGGTAGCTTACGACTGGAAATGGTGGGAAAGTAGTCCTGCTTGCCACCCACGGCCGTTCCGATGAATAGGGTGCCGTCCTGGCCTTGTGATGATGGCACAATGACCCCATACATGGTGCCTGTCTGGTTGACACTGGACAGGTAGTGCTCTTTCTTATGGGTTGGCTCCACCAGGATGAACAGGTCGTCCTGTCGCATCAGCTTGCAGACACCCTGGTAGAGGCTACCACAGGCCAGCAGGCGGTTGTGAGAGTAATCTATGAGCAGCATTTTGTTGATGTTGTCAGTGGAGGCCAACGGCTCGGAGCAGGGCTGCACTATGAGAGGAGGGTAGCAGGCCTTGTTATCGTGCTCAGGACCCGTGTCATGAGAAACCAGGAGGGTAAGGTTGGCAGAAAGCTTATAGATCCGGTTCACGGCACCAACATAGACAACACCAGTGGTCTTGTGAACACTCAGGTGGTTCAGGGTCCATTCCCTCCTCTCTGACTGAAAGGTGTTGAAGGACTGTGCGAGGCCTCGGTCCATCACTAAGGAGATGGACATCAGGACCAACAGCCAGCACATCAGGGACCATGTCCGCCCCTTAGTACAGTTCGAATAAGTCCATACTTTATCCAAACTGGTTCCCATCCCCACAGGGTTTTAAGCGCTGGCAAATCCAGACTAAATGTCTAGGAAAGGAATGAACTGGCCTGTACTTTTCAAGTTGTACTGTAAATGATATCATCAACAATGATCTTCATATCATCTTGAAAGGGAAGAGAAAAAATTAATTTCAGACATGAGATAAACAAGGAAACTTTAAATGAATCAGAAAAAAAACATGTTAGAATAAACATGAATTTTAGCTAACATTCATAAAATACATTATTTATTTATATAGATACTGTACACATTAAATACATATTTCTATTCACAACCTAACGGCAATTATGAATAACAACAATTTTGATCGATGAGCCTGGTTCACAGTACCAGAAACCCAGAGCAAACCATACCACATAGAAACAAATACATAACCCAGACATAACAGGGGCAGGCAGGCAGATGATGATGATGAGGTCTTAAATATGCTGCGTAATTACCATGTGACTACAATGTAGATATTAGTATACCGCACAGGGTGAGCATATGGATTGGCAAAGTGAAGAAAATTCGTAGGTGCCTTAAACATGCATTCTATCTGAATTCCAGCTGGGGGCGACACGAGTGGTTGCCAAAGAGGTCGGTTTCTGTAGAGGTCTATGAGTAAGTCAGTCACTTCTCAATTCATTTATTACCTCTGTAAACATGTTCATAATAAGTTCACTAGTTTTAAGTCTTCTGCAATACAAAATGATGTTCATTTTTTAAATTATGGTCTTGTTGATTTTAAAATCGGTGATAAAGCAGGGTGTATTTTAGTGAGTGGATATGATGTGATTGACATTGACTGTGCCATTGAAAGTGTGTAATGTAAAGAAGTGCGTAAGCAGCGTTGCCAACTCTCAGCTAACGTCACGGTCAGATACCGCCTCTCGTCCAAAATCGTCACATCTGCAACCAAGATGGCTGCGCTCGTAACGGCAAATTCGACGACTCAGATCAGATCTTCACATACCAATGGGTAACGTCACACGTTACGTCCAGTACTATACATGGTCTATGGTATACCGTCATCACTAGGATGAATAACACTATAACACTCTTACTCGGGATTCTATCCTTAACCTGCTATGCTATATACTTTATATAAGAAATTGTGTTCCAATACACTGTACATGTAGCCTCTCTGAAGTTGTATAAGTTGATATTTTACAATAATCAATTTTCCAACATAAAAATTAGGCTATGAAGAGATAGAGACTTATACTTACAGTAATACACTGCTCAAAAAAATAAAGGGAACACTTAAACAACACAATGTAACTCCAAGTCAATCCCACTTCTGTGAAATCACACTGTCCACTCAGGAAGCAACATTGATTAACAATCAATTTCACATGCTGTTGTGCAAATGGAACAGACAACAGGTGGAAATTATAGGCAATTAGCAAGACACCCCCAATAAAGGAGTGGCTCTGCAGGTGGTGTTCACAGACCACTTCTCAGTTCCTATGCTTCCTGGCTGATGTTTTGGTCACTTTTGAATGCTGGCGGTACTTTCACTCTAGTGGTAGCATGAGACGGAGTCTACAACACACACAAGTGGCTCAGGTAGTGTACTCATACTTACAGTAATATAATACACTGTAGTTGTGCTGCTAATGGAGGACAGCATATAGCATCTAAAAATATATATACTGTACAACTCCAATTCCAAATAAGGTTGGGACACTATGGAAAAACAAAGAGAAGTGATTTTTAAATGTATTTTGTACTTCAAACAAATAATGTGAAATACCAGGTAGTTGATATTTTACCTAATCAACTGCATCGTTGTTTTTTAAGTTTAAATGTTTATTTTGAAATTGATGCATGCAACATGATCCCAAGAAGTTGGGATAGTGGCAATTTATGACTAATAGCGATGTGACAAGTTGAAGTAAAAGGTGATGTGAAACAGGTGAGGCAATCATTTAAACAGTTTATAAGAGGTTTCCAAAAAAGACCTTGAAGAGCAAGGATGGGTCGAGGTTCACCAATCTGCCAACAGATGCCTCAGCGAATAAATGAACACTTTGAAAACAACGTTTCCAGAAGACAAATGAGTATGATTTTCACCTTCTACAGTGCACAATATAATAAAAAGAGTCAAGGAATCCAGTCAAAACTCAGTGCTTAAAGGGCAAAGCCAAAAACCACTTCTGAATGCACGTAATCTCCGATCCTTCCGACGTCACTGTGTTAAAAAACGTGATGACTGTAATGGATATCCTGACATGGGCTTGGGATTACTTTGGTAAACCTTTGTCAGTCAACACCTTTCGCCGCTGCATTCACAGATGTAAGTCAAAGCTTTACTATGCAAAGCAGAAGCCATACATCAACACTGTCCAGAAGTGCCACCGACTTCTCTGGGCCCTGTCTCATCTGAGACGGACAGTAGCACAGTGGAATCGTGTTTTGTGGTCCGACGAATCAACATTTCAAATAGTTTTTGGACAAAACAGCCATAATTGTTACCGCGCCAAAGAGGATAATAAAATCCTAATAATAAAAATCATAATAATAATCTTCAGTAGGTGCTTTTTCAGTGGTACATCTTGGTGTCCCCAATTCCCACAGCACTGTCAGAGAGCTACTGAATGTTAGCTTCACAGCCGACAGACATTCAGACCTGTGGGTTCTCTCTTAAAACATACATCATCTGAACAAGTACTTCAGGTAATGACTTCACAGGAGCACTTTAGACCTCTATCCCTTTTACAATCAATAGAATGGGTTAGATTAGCAAGAGAGATGGTCACTGCAGAAGGTCCTATGGACTGGCACTAATTAGCTCTCAGTCACTTTTAAGGTCTGTAGCTTATTACATCAACAATGCAGTGGCAAAGTGACTGGGCCTTACATTCTTTTAAGCAGCTAATTAAATAGCAACAATATTTATGAATTATGTGTCCATATTTCAAGCTTCATGTTCCCCTGTTCTTCTAAATGGTTGAATCCTCCAGAATATAATCACCCTCTCCAGTTCGGCCGACGTTACTAAATTAATCAGGCCTTTTCCAGAGATGGCAGAGAGTCATTAGGGATTCAGAGTCAGTCAGCAACAACCCTTTTGCTTCCTCGTTTAATTTCATTAGCATATTTTATGTAGATATTTCAATCAAAATACTAACAATGCGGATGGAATAATGCATGGAGTGGATGGACGGGCGGATGGATGAATAAGTGGAATTATGTTTTGATTATAGAAATGAATCCTTCTTTCCCTGACAACCATGATCATGTATTACTGTATGTGTATTAATCCATATAATGTATATAAATCATTACTCACAGTCATTGGTAAATCTACATTTTTATTTGCCAGGACACTCCTTTCTATGAGCTCTTATTAATCTGGGGTAGGGAACATTGCTCATAGATGAGGTAGATTCATACATCCACTCACTTCATCCCTGTCCATTGTAGGAGTAATAAAATGAACAAAAACAAGGCTGAGGACTTTAAATTAGGAAACCACATTTCCCAGCAGCTCTGGAGGCTTATCCAAGCTGGCTCTGCCTGAGGCTGTGGAACCCCCAAATCCCACACAGGCAGTCCCATCTGATGCCAGACCAGCTTTCCACTGTACTTCACAAACCATACAGCTTATGGTCTGAACATCATAGGACCAGCTCAAAGGTTTCTCAGTTTCCCTTTAAGTAGGAAATATATTCATTTTTTCATAGAGATTTTGTGTCCTAGCAGTGGACAGTGTGTTTCATGGCTACAATCCGTTGGAAACTAGTAACAGGATGTCCAGCAGTGTGTTGGATGAAGACAGACCGCACAGGATTGACAGTGGTGTCTGGGTTTTCTCCAGCTCCACTCCAAGGTCTCCTCCATCTGTCCCTGCCTCAAAGACGTCATGGAGGAAATCACTGGAGTGTTTCCCTCTGGTCCTTTTGGCAGAGAGATAATGTATTCTATACAAGTTCTTTACAAAACAGTAGGTACTATACCTTATGTAGTTCTCTGAAAACCTCTTAAAAAATGACTACTTTTAAAAAATACACAATATAACATTAGAATATATTCAATACAAATGCAGATTAAAAAAGCAGTTTGTGTAGAATTAAAACGTTGTATAGAAAATAAACACGCAACATGAAGACAGAATTTCCTGAAGACCCAAAAAGTTGTTTGTATCTAATGAACAGTGCTTAAAATCAGGTGAAAATGTTTGCTTAGAGTCACCAAAGTTCATTCTTTCATAATGAAAGAAATATTGGGGGTCCGGTCTCCGTTATAATAATTATAGGTTCGAGCCTGACTATGGGTTCTCTGACTTTCCCCGGGCCTTCTGCACGAGGCAGCGCAAAATTGGCATAGCCCTCCTCGTGATTTGGGTTAGATAAGTCAGAATAAATATCCTACCATGTTGTTCTCCGGCAACTCTTTGTGTTTAGATTGGGCGCCTGTAAATTCAATCACGGAAGTATAGTCGGTGAACGTAATCATCCTGTGAATGATCCGACTAAAGGCTTCCGTGTTGGGTGAAGAGTGCGAAAAGAACCGGCAGCCAGGGTGACAAGTGGTTGGATGAAACATATGCGCGCCCCTCGTCATTGTGCAGAGCTGCAGACAAGGCAGGATTAGAGAGGGATGTAACAGGAGTCCCAGAGTGGGAGTCCTGTTCCTTATGGACTGAGTATTGAACTATTTGGTATGGATGTATTTGTGTTAATTGTAGTAGGTATCTGTTATTTCATATGTATGCCAGTGCTTATGTACTGTTGCTTTTGTTATATTGAATGTAATGTTGATTATTATGAGTGCTGTGTGTAGCGCCTTCCTCTCTTTCACCTGGTACTGATTGGGGACTGAGTTGGTCTAATCACCTAATCACTATCAGCTGGTTAACTCAGTCCCTATATCAGTCCGGGTGAACGAGAGGAGGGCGCGGTTCATATTGTCAGAGGTGATACATGGTGTTTTTTGGCTGCTTGGAGGAAAATCGGTGTTAAACTGCTACTATTGTGAAAAGTGAGTCCTGAAGCATATGTATATTGCGTACGCTCTTTATGGAGTTCTGTTAACGCATCCGTGCCTCTTTAGAGCACGTTGTATTTTGTCTCCATATGCTCGTTTGTGCCATTTGCTTCGAGTGTACCCTGCAACGTTGTGGTATATATTGTCCGGTCTTCCCAGAGCAGCGTTATTAAATTAAACAACCACCATCTGCCGGCGTGATCTCCCGCTCTCCACACACCATACACCTCAAACGTGACAAGGGATTTGGGAAGAGAGGAACATCTGGAAAAATCCCCAAAATATTTTTTTAAAATAGTGAAAGAAATCTTATAAAAATGACAATTTTTGACTGATTGGCAAAAAAAAATTCAGTGGAACAATTCAAATGGAATTCTCACATTATTATATCTTCTAAACAGATAAACAAACAAAAAGCAGCCAACTTGCCTGGATATAGAGTAGACAGCTCCTTGTAACCATGTTTTATAGAAACTGCTCATTGTTACTCTGGATTATATTGACAACTCATTGTTACTTTAGATTATATAGACAGATCCTTGTTAGCCTGGATTATAGAGACAGCTCCTTGTTACTCTGTATTATAGTAACAGCTCCTTGTTACACTGTTTAACAGAGACATCTAATTCTTACTCTGGAGTATAGAGACAGCTCCTTGTTACTCTGGATGATATAGACAGCTCATTGCTACTCTAGATTACAGAGACAGTTCCTTGTTAGCCTGGATTATAAAGACAACACCTTGTTACTTTGGATTATAGAGAAAGCTCCTTGCTACACTGAATTATAGAGACAGTTTGCCAGCTACAGCCCTTCTTGCTGAGTATAGCCCCTCGCCAGTCAGATACGTGCCTGCCAACCACAGCATCGGCCCCAGACTTGACTCATTCACACACTCATAGCAGAACATGCTCAGGCCACTGGGGTGCCAGTCTATGGTGGTGACACTAATCAAAATGCCATGCCACCATGGTTAATTTGACTCTATGACCAACACCACCAAGGTCCACAGGGCTTATTTTCAGCCTGTACAGTCTGAGGGGACTGTCTGGCATAAACGCTGGAGTGCCTTACTCTATGTCTGACTTCACTGGAGTGTAACTATCTACAATGATCAAATAAATACTGTATGTGTCTTTTTCTCTCTCAGTGCATTTTTGACCCAACCCATTCCAATTTGAGCCTAAATTGATTACATGTGAGGCAATTAGAAACATTCAACACAACGTGTCAGCCTATTTTGGACTGCACGAGAGGCAGATCTTACACTGAATTAACAAATGTTGTGTGATTTTTGTGTCAGAGCTTCAACAGCCTATTGTGGTGATATTAGGCCTTAGAATTCATAACATAATATAGAGGCATAGCGAAAGCAGTTCATATTAAACTTGATATGATATAGCTGTACATCAGTTTTCCCTGCTTTGATTTAGCATGGTAATACAAGAGCATTGCCATTTCAAATTCAGATAGCTATCTTCATTCCCTCTGGAGCTTTCAATGCATTATGAGGGGTTTTTATCATGTGCCACATGTCCACATCAGTCTGCTTAACGGGCCCTGCGGAAAAGTCTCACAGCGCTCAAAATGGCACTAATTTAATTAAGGGCTAGTAGATCATATACCTTTGTCTTGGGATCTGCCACCAAGCCATGTGGATGAATCAATGGGGGAAGTAAGAATACACATTACACAGGAATGAACTGTGAAGGCGCCAGCCTCAACATAACTTGACTTCCAAATGAATAAATGAAGGCAATTAGTAGATCTGTTTACAATGATGTGAAGACAGAAGTAGGTCATAAAGAGGTGGAGATTGGAAGGGGGGGTTACCTAGATTAAGAGGGAGAGGAGTGAGCACATTAAATGCTGTCTTTATTAATTATGCTTTTTATGTGAATGTCAGATTTAATCACGAGGGACCCGTGAAGTTTATGGTAAAAATAAATGTTTTGTGATCACAACGCCGTGTTTCATTTGGGGTCTAATTAGAAACCCAGACCCGGGGCTAGGTCCTCATTCAGGCCTCACATGTTTATAGAGACATTGATGTTCATTTAAACCGTACAACGCTGTGACTTTTCAATAAACCTAATAGTAAATGACACAATTTGCCTCATTAAATTGTCAAATTCTGATTTTCATCACTTTATTTGTTATCATAGCTGGTTGTATTATTTGCTGTTAGGAAAATCATTCAAATTCTTTTTCATTAAATTTAGATTGACTGTTTTAGCGACCAATCATAAGCTTGGACAGCAGATGTCTATGTGTAAACATAAGACAGCATTTTATCTATGCAGAATGATACGCTTTTAAACACCACAGGGTGGTGAATCAAGAGGCTTTAAAGGAATCCCTTCAAGCATATTGCCAAACAATTAGTGACCTCTGGTAATTGCAGGAACACGGCAAATTCTGGGCACACATTGATATATTAACATAATGAGATTAAATTAACTTCTCTGGGCTCTGACTGAATTTTATTGTGGATCTCAACTGGCTAATGGTGATCTGAATGCTCTTTGAATCAGGGAGAACACATGTTGCATGTATGATGAGAAGGAGGGTCAAAGTGACCTCTGGAACTCTGATGAAAACCTGTGCAGCCCGTGTGTAAGGCTGTAGCTACATATGATGAAACTGTGGTCCAGATTGGTGTAATTCAGTCCATCTACAATAAATTCCTATCTGATCGGCACTCATCTTGCAGTATTTCCCTCTGTTTTGTGACTTCCACATCTTATTAAGATACACACTCCTTGCTTGTGCGAATCATCCCCACAGCATGATGCTATCACACTGTATGGAAGGTGTTTTCTTAAGGTTCGTGCCACATGTGGTGCTTCGGATTTTTGCTATATTATTCTCATCTGACCTGCATTAGCTCCGATGCTTTTTGCAAACTCAAAATATGCTTGAATATTGGCTTTTTTCTTGCCATCCTGCCATACAAGCCAGTGTAATGCAGAGCTTTTGACATGTGTATGTAAATTAGGAGCTTCCACAGCACAAGGGTTGAATACTTAAGAAAGCAACTTATTATATTTTTGTATTTTTCCTTAGAAATGTTTAACAAGAAACCAATGTCAGCTTAGCATACTTTATTTTGGGTTTCAGTTGTTTCAAAGAGCAGAATAGTCAGGCACTGACATATTACAGAACAATTAAAGACAATACAACATATAATAAAATTACAGTCCATTATATTAAAATATATTAAACATGCAAAAAAGAAAAACAAAAGAACAATTATACACACTACATAGCCAAAGTATGTGGACAGCCCTACTAATGGTGAAGGAGGGATAATGGTCTGGGGCTGTTTTCAATAACAATAATATATATCAGCACAGGCGCAAAAACAACAATAAATTGATAACAAGTCAGGGGAATGTAAAACAAACACTGCAGTAAAACACTAAAGTTGTGCAAAACAAGGCTGAAACTAAAAGGTCAAGCTGGTGGGCAACACCACTCAACGCTAAGCACAGAATATTCCAAAACAGTAGAAACTAAAACGGGTGACATGGAAGAAAACATAGCAGGGAACACGTAACTGTAAACAATGACTGTCACGACTCTACCTGCTGTCCCTCCCCAGCGCTGATCATTGCCTGGCCTACTAATCACCGGTCTGAGGCCCTCACGCCGGAACCCCGTGGCAGCAGAACACAACGCACACTACCTGCACACCTGCTCCCCCTCACCAATCACCACGCCTATATCTCCACCTCAGGAAGCACTGTCCGGCATGCGTTATTGTCTATTGTGTGTCGTTATGTTACTGTGTATTAAAAGCTCTTGTGCTCTTTACCTTACTACTGAGTTTTGGATATTAGTGATATCTACACTAGTAAACTACGTATTTCACCTGGATATGCCTCCTGTTATTTCCATACCAGAGAAGCATCACAATGACCAACAAGTGAACAGGCAAACAAAGGGGGACATGTACTAATTTTAAAATGGGAACCTGGTGTCCATAATGAAGACAAAACAAAACAAGTCCATTGGCTGACAAAGGGAATTGGATTCAATGTCCAGGACAGACAGAAAAAGGGTGCAACATGATTACAGAAAGGGAAACATGAAACAAAATCCTTATCTAAACCGCAATTTGTTAAATAAAATTCAAAATAAAGAACACAAACACAAACATGAGTATGTTTTCGCAATATATAGTATATATATATACATATATACAGTCGTATGCAAAAAGGATTAGGCACCCCTGAAAATTTCCATGATTTTTATTTATAAATAATTGTGTGTTTGGATCAGCAATTTAATTTTGATCTAGCAAATAACTGAAGGACACAGTAATATTTCAGTAGTGATATGAGGTTAATTGGATTATTATTTTGCATATGACTGTATATAGTGACAATCATATATATTCATTGTTATTTACCAAAAGTAATTCATTCAAAATTAACGGAAGACTTGACATGTGCAAGACATGTACAAACATATGTACACCCCTTCATTCAAAAGCTTGTGGCAAGGGGGTCCGCATGGCATAGTGGGCTAAGTCGCTGCATTGCAGGACAGTCTGCAGTACGTCATGATAGTCAGTGGTTCGAGCCTGACTATGGGTCTTCTGACTTTCTCTTTTACTGATGGTCTGACGTTCTGTTCTAGAATCTGCTGTTATACCTCTGAATTCCTGGTTCTCTTAATGAACGTGCAGTCATCCAAGGCCTAGAGCAGGAAAAACAGCCACATATCTTGATATTCCCACCACCATGTTTGGCTGTTGGGATAAGGTTATTTTGGTGGTAGCCAGTTTTGAATTTTTGCCAAACACTGGGTTTCATTGTGTCCAAACAAACTTGGACTCATTTGTCCAGAGAACGGACTTCCAGAAACCTCCTTATTGAGACACTTTTATAGCCTTCCCCAGACTGAAGGGCCCTCACTACCTTCTTCCTGAAGTCATCTGAGATATGTTTTTCTCTAGTCATGGTGCGTTTTGCAGTCACTTATATGGTACCACTAAACTAACAAGGTTTCGCCTTTCTATCACCACCCAAACTCTTTCCAAAATATATACAACATATCTTACATTGCAACATGGAGTTAAATAATATTTGCACCTGCACTAATTCCTTTCTAATTTAGCTTACACCCACATATGTACCAGTAATTGTTAAACATAAACCTGTTATGTCACATCAGAGAGACTGCTTCTGATTTAATGAAAATGTCACGGTGACTAAAACAAACTATAATTACACAAGGGGTTCACATTATTTAAAGCAGCACTGAATACACTCAGTTCCATAAATATTTGGACATTGACTTAGTTATCATTATTTCAGCTGCCTACCTAGCATATTGGTGTTAAAATTAAGTAATGAATATGCGCTCAAAGTGTATATGTTCAGCTTTATTTTGAGGGTATTTACATCCGAATCGGGTGAGCAGTCAGTGTAGGGATAACAGCACTTTTCATCAGCCTATCAAGTCTCAGGAATTACGTTTTAAGGGAACTAAATTGGAAAACCCAATTACGTGAAATTTGAATGTATGAGAAGGGCAAATACATGAAATATGACCTATGAAGCACTGTCACTGATCATGACTGTAGTCAGTGTTAAATAGTGAAATGTTTGCTAGAGCGGGGGTCGGGATGTTGGATGGACGTCTAAGTACTGTTGCATAACAGTGTAAATACTAGACTTTCACCCTAGTGATCACAAGTTCACATCCACATAGAAACTTTATGGGGTTTTTTCTCCATTCCAGTGTGATGCATGTGTTTTTCAAGACAGGCACTTGTCTGTTTTTTGTAATGTTGACCCTAATCTTAACCTCAGTAACGTCATACCTAACCTTAACCATTAGTATTGTCATGCCTAAACTTTAACCCTAATCTTAACTGTGAATGTTTGAATATCATAGTAATCGCCATGGAATGTATGGAATGTCTGGAATGTTCCATCATCGCCTGAATCCTCACATGAATCTGCCGCAATGAAACGTGAAGGCACAATGTAATAGAGGGACTAATATAGCCTAAAAGTAAAACATGCAGCTGAAACGTAAAAAAGTGGAAATATGTTGCCATATAACATAATTCATGTTTTCAAATGAGTTCCCTGAGAAAGTACTTTGGGGGAATTTCTGAGAAATACAGTTGCTTTTTATATCTGGTCCCCCCTTTTCAATGGGCCAAAAGTAATTGGACAATAGGCTGCTCAGACGGCCAGGTGTGTGTCATTCCCTCATTAGTTAATTTACATTAAGTAAGCAGATAAAAGGTCGATTAAGTAAACAAGTCAAGGTACTGTAGCTAGCTACCCAACATTTGTCATCAACATGGTTTTAAATGACGAAAAGTAGGTCAGCATTCCTTAAAAGATTTGTATTAATAAAGTACAAATAGCCTTATCTAGTTAGTTGTTTTGATGGTGGTTCTTAAGGTTATCAAGCAGTTTTCTAACATTTTGGACATTGACAGATTTTGTGACCTCTAAGGTTTAACCATCTTCATTCAAATGAATGATGATCTAGACAAAGATGCAAAGTCTGGCAAGAAAACTGATGCTAAATTTGGATTGTAATACAATTACATTGTTTAAAAACAATTAATTTGTTCATTTTTTGCGGCTCCAGTGTTTTTTGTGTATATTGGTGAGGTTGGTGTCTGAAATGTGTTGGTTAAACAGCTGTTAGGCAATTAGTTATGGCAGGTTGTATGAAGAAAAAGCAGTATTTATCATACTTTCAGTCACCTAATGCAGATATCTATCTCTACAGCTTTCTAAGCAAACTTTGATATATTATTAGTTGAATAACCAACATGCCAAAACTGGTGGTAGGGACATAAAAAGACTGCACCAAAAAGAATTTAGATATGTAATCAGGGATGTTTTCAAACAGTTGCAAATGCTTTGGCCTTAAACTTGCAGTCTGGGACACAAATTATGTTTTGGCCCTGATGCTTTTTTAGCGATAAACAGCTCTGGAATGGGAATGGAGAAATATAACCACTGAAACGCACACTGAGAAACTGACTAATCACCCTTGAGATCAAAATTAAACAAAAACTGGGGATTAGAACTGGAGTTTTACTTGTGTAAACAAACTGTAACACCAATTTCATTAGCTATTATTTGTGTATCCATGCTTGTATCCTATGTTGCATCCCTCTACACTCTGCATTCCAATTCGTCCCTGTGGGGGGCTTCGCAGAACAACTACACTACGCTTACCAGGGTTTGATCCTGGCCACCATAACATGACCAAGTTCTAGGGGAAGATAATGGGTGAAAATTTTATTAAATCTGTCCTCTACATTAAACGTCCAGAATGTTATCCTGTGCTTTTGAGCCTACGTGTTGGAGGACTAATAATCACTTCAAAATGAAAGGTAGGAGGGATTTGGGGATGCTATACTACTTGATGTGTGTGTGGTTTATTAAAATTTTTTACTTCTCCTTTTAGGCTTTTCTCAAATGGCCTGATGGCCAGATTTAATATGTCGGGAGGGGGACAATTTTGAAGCGGATTGTTGAGGAAAAGCATAATTTAAAGGCTATTCAAAAAATCCATCGTATTGAACGGTTATATATTCAAATGAATTTGCTCTCCTTCTAACTTTACGAGGTGATTAGCTTGGTACAGTTTCATGCTACTGAATATATTTTTCACTTTTAAACAGTCATTGTAATATTTTGCTTTTTTGGGGGGCACCACACAGCATTGTGGGCTGAGTTGTTGCTTTGCAGGACAACTATGTCACAGTGGCCAGGGTTAAATCCTCGTCACAGTCATTCTGACTTTGCCCGTAGCCGCAGCACAGGGCAGTGGATTTTGGAACAGTGCTGCCCAAAGTAAAAGAGAAAACAAAGTTGGACCAGTGTACTGTACCTTGTCACAAATTGGACATTTCATTTGTTGCCTCTATGCTTCCACCCACCCTTATACAGCTGCTGTCAAGAAGTAGGATCCCAAGGCCACAGATCACCATATCAACACAGGAATAGCACAACACCTCACACACACACCAGGAAACGCATGGGGTGGTTACACACGTGAGTATAATGTCATTTTTAGGGCCATTAAAGACGGAGAAAAAACTTTCACTCTGTCCCAAATCTGGACGTTGGCACAACATCAGACAAAGTTGTCTATTCTACATCCATGAATTATGTATTTTCTATGTCCATTGATTATGTCTATTTTTGGGTTACAAATGTCATAGTAAAAATGTTCACTCTGTACCAAATTTAGACGTTGGCTTGACATCCAACATCTTTAATACATCTTTTCAATGGCTTTGTGCTCACTGGAAAGCCTCAAAGACAGCAAGACCAGATAAGTGTTTGCCTTATCTATGCATAAATAAGAAAAAGATCTAAAGTATGTGTACAATGAAGAGAACAGTACGGAGAAGGGAAAGAGCTGCTCATGATATAGTACCTCATCTGTGAAGCATGTTGGAGGTAATGTTATGACATGGGAATGTTTAGCTATCAATGGAACTGGTTGACAAAAGCCACATGACTGCTGACAAAAGCCACAGGATTAAGTGTTAGGGCTATATTATCTGGTCAAATTCAGCCAAATACTACAGAAGTCATTGGACGGTGCTTCACCGTGCAGACGGACAATGACCCATAGCATACTGTGAAATCAACCCAAGACTTTTAATGAGCCAACGAAGTGGAATGTTTTGCAATGGCCAAGTCAATCACATGACCTGAATCAAACTGACCATGCATGTTGCTGAAGGCGAAACTGAAGGCAAAATGCACAAAGAACAAGCAGGAACCGAAGACAGTTGTGGTAAAGACCTGGTAGAGAATCACCAGGTAAGAAACCAGCATCTGCTGATGTCATTGGATGCAAAGGACTTTCAACCAAATATGAAAGCTCACAATTTTTTCATTCATGATTGTTTTTTTTATTACGGGGACTGTTAATAATAATGGGGCGCTATATACAAAAACATTTCAACTCCATTGGGGTGGCATAAAGAGCTGAAAGATGACAAATGTGTCACTGACCAAATATTTTCAAACCTGACTGTATATACAGTGGCATGATAAGTACAGTATGTGAACCCTTTGGAAAACTTTGATTAATAAATCGGTTATCAAATTTGATCTGATCTTGAACTTAGTCACAAAAATAGACAAACACTGTTTAAACTATTAACACATAAAGCATTGTATTTTTCTTGTATGCATATATTGAATAGATCATTTAAAGCCTGTAGTGTGAAATATGTATGTGAAACCCTAGACCAGGGATCTCCAACCCTGGTCATGGAGCTCTACTGTCCTGATTGTTTTCACTCCCACCCTAATTTAGCACACCTGATTCTAATAATTATCTGGTTGATGAGCTGAATTAAGCTATATTATGTGTGATTGGAGGGAAAACCTACAGGATGGTAGCTCTTCAGGACCACTGGACCAGGTTTGGAGACCCTTGCCCTAGACTAAGGATTAATCCTAAAGCTAATTGTCAGGAATCAGCTGACCTGGATTCCAATCAATGAGACAAGATTGGAAGGTGTTTTTAGAGCTGCCCTGCACTATCAAAAACACTCACACATTTTGAGTTTGCTATTCACAACAAGCAAAAGAAATTTGAGAAGACGTATGATTAAAAACTGTTGAATTGAATATAGATGGAAGATGTGGTCCAGAGTCCAATTTATGCAGAAATCCAGGTAATTCCAAAGGGTTCATATCATAGAAAAAATGTGAATCGGTATAATGCAGAAGTAGGCCGCTAGATCTTTGCAATGGAATGGTACACATAAAAATGGCTGCCGCTCTGACCATTCTGCTACATTGATTTGAATTTGAATGTCCTTTCTATCCATTCCATTTCTATGGTTCATATAGGTGACGAATCTGCATACAAGGAGTCACTGGAGAGCGACGTGGCAAGGTACATTAGTCCGACTTTTCTACTCCTATACTCGGGGCAGCATTGTACCAATTTCCACCGCTCCGTACTGGGGCTCTGTAGTTGCAATTGCCGTGACCAGGATCAAACCCCTGGTGTCCTGCAAAGCAGCAACTTTGCAAACTACACCATCCAGAGCACAATGTAGCATTCTGTTAAATTAGTGCTTTGAAAAAAGGATGTTGTAGTGGAGAACACTACTTGCTTTAGAACATTTGCTTTTTTAAATTACAGTTGTGGAAGTTTATGGTCGGTTTAATAATGCTCTAAAGAAATACTAGTTATCCACCATTACCCCGGCATGTGAATCTGGAGCCTGTTTCCCCCTTGGACCTCACCTAAACTCAGACACTGTCTAAGCCCATGCCCAATTGCAATACCAGATCTTCTATAATTCAGCATTCAGTGAGAGAGGGGCCTGCAGTGTTCTCCTGTAGCCAGGCCATGTCTGTACACTGCTGCTACCACGAGCAGTAATGACACTTAAGTGACTAGAAAAAGAACAAGGGAAGGAGCCAAGGCCATGACTACACTATTGGTCTGACAGCTAAGGGAAACAGGGAATGTAAAATACACACTTGTCTCTTGTACAGTTAGGACGAAGAACATCTGTTTGGTTATGCTTTCTTCCTGTTCCCTTAGATCACCAGCCAGGTACCTTTCTGTGATTATGTAAAGCTTAAGACATCCTACAGTGTTGGTACTTTCCATGTAGTTCTAATATTTGACTGTGCATTAATTTATACTCTTTAAGCTACATAGGCATCTATCATTAAGCAAAACATTCCTCTCTAATATTATACCGTAAATCAAAAGACTTCTTTACAATGTGGACTTCTATGTAAGGGGTAAACAACATACAGTCGTATGCAAAAGTTTCAAGTTCAAGTTTCAAGTTTCAAGTTTATTGTCACATGCATATTAGTACAGAGTACCACAGCAGTGAAATCCAATGTGCCTTGGCACTCTCTCAACGCCAATTAATAAGTGACAATTATAAATACATTTAAAATATTTAAAACATCAAAACACCTTAAACATAATAACTAAGCTCAAACCTCAGCTTAGTTTAGGCAGCCCTGACCATTTCCATGATTTTCATTTATAAATAATTGGGTGTTTGGAACAGAAATGATCTATTAAATAACTGAAGGACACAGTAATATTTCAGTAGTGAAATTTGGTTTAT
The DNA here is from genome assembly GCA_016801145.1 of Umbra pygmaea. NCBI lineage: Eukaryota > Metazoa > Chordata > Actinopteri > Esociformes > Umbridae > Umbra > Umbra pygmaea. The sequence goes on from JACXGM010000493.1 coordinate 17,836, forward strand.
TAGATGAACAGAAAATGTGCAATATCAATCAAAACAAAATTAGACAGGTGCATAGATTTGGGCACACCAACAGAAATATCACATTCATATTTAGTTGAGCCTACGTTAGCAGAAATAACAGCCTCTAGACGTTTCCTATAGCCTGTAATGAGTGTCTGGATTCTGGGTGAAAGTATTTTGTTCCATTCCTCCTTGCAAAACATCTCCAGTTCAGTTAGGTTTCTTGGTTGCCGAGCATGGACAGCCTACTTAAAATCACACGACAGATTTTCAATGATATTCAGGTGTGGGGACTGGGATGCCCATAAATGCCAGAGTAGATTTTGAGCAATTTTTTGGGTCGTTGTCTTGTTGAAATATCCAGCCCCAGCGTAACTTCAACTTTGTGACTGATTCTTCTACAGTATTAGTATCTGCTGATATTGAGTCGAATCCATGCAACCCTTAACTCTTACAGGTATTCAAATCAACAAAATGACAAATTTATGCACCTGTCAAATTTCGTTGCATACTGCACATTTTCTGTTAGTCCAATGAACCTCATTTCTCTACCGAAATATTACTGTGTCCTTCTGTTGTTTGATAGATCAAAATCAAATTGCTGATCCAAACACCCAATTATTTATAAATGAAAATCATGGAAATTGTCAGGGGTGCCTAAACTTTTGCATACAATTGTAAATAGTGGAATGGAATATATGAAGTCAAAAGTTCATACATGCACACATGCACCCTTATATTAAAAATAGAATATCCAATAACAACTGATTCCAAAATAGCCTGGTTGTTTCCTCAGCATCCCTGTAAAAGCCTAAATGTCTGTGCATGAAGGACATGATGCCAAAGATGGAGGTAGCTGGCAGGAATAATAACGATAGAACAAAATACAATGCAGACAGAGCAGCTGCTACCTTCACTGCAGACAAATCACTGGGAGCCCAGAGAGAATCCCAGAGAACAGGGAAGAGGAGGAGAGGCAATAGATGTAATGCTATTCACAACTTCCCCCTGGAGTCTCCAGTACAGCCGCAGCACCCCTTCCTCATTTAATCTCCAGCGCAAACAAGGCCAAAGATGTGACACACACGCAGAGCTCTGCAAACAAAAGCGTCTGCACATTGAGCTTAGCTTCTTTCACGTGGTCTGCAGAGTCCATCCTGCTCATATATCTATATTTTAGATTAAAGCTCTGCACTAATGCTTAAGTCAATGCCACAATCCAGCAAAAAAATTAAAAGCATATACACTGGCTTATTGCTGCTCAAACTATGTTCTCCTAAAAGATAATTACTTCATATTTCCCTTACATGTCAAAAACTGCCAAGGTCCCTGCTATTAAAGTACTGTAGATCTCTTAGTTTTCAAACATGTTCATCTACTACATTCTGTAGTGATTCCCTAATTTATCTGTGGTTTTCACCGAATGTCTAAAAAAGCTTGCTCATTCAGACTGGCATGATCTCACAAAGTGTCAGGGATTACAAATCAACATGGAAACAGTTTGTAAGGGAACATCAAGTTCAGATGCACTTTGACAGCAACATTTACACTGACAATAGTGATAATGATCTGGAGGCGGCGTGCTGCCATAGTGCATGATTGTGAACTCTGCACACTGCACACTGCCACCGTTACCATTTGGCAGGTGATCTCCTTGTTTCCCTTTACCTGTATCTATACTCCCACCATACCTGTTACTTTAAATACATGTTATTTTACCTCTGTGCTGGCATTCAGACTTCACTAATTAACAGGTGCTAGAGGGATGAAGGAGAAAAGAGGAAGCACAACAGCTACAGGCCATGTTTGTTCATTTGTTTTTCCTGTATGTGTCAAACTCTCAAACTCTCTCACTTGCTCCCAGTCTTTGTGACACTCCCTCTTTCACATTATGCACATGGGCTAAAGCGCACAGTCAGTCATACATACCTACATTCACACAAGACCTTGTGAGTGGGCTCCTCCTCTTCCTCCTCAGGCTGTAGCATCTGAGAAGTCGTGTTTAATCAGTGTCTCCGTGGGCAACGGGGGTATTCTCCAGCTCTGAGTACTGAGCTGCTGTGCAGTCACAAACCGTGTAATTGTCTTACATACACTCATTTGCCTGACTGGCTACTGCAACTGGAGAGCAAGGTATTGCCACTGACCCACATTGCTGACCCACATTTCCTGATAGCATTTGGATCACACAACAACCATTATGTCGACATTTAATAAGGATATCCCACCACACATATATTTGAGTGAAATAAACTTGAGTCTATTTATCTATAATATTTGTACAGGTCGATAATCCTTTTAGAAGTCGAACATGATGCCTGTAATATAAAGACATTGGCTGCCAGTGCTGCAACATTAATATAAACACATTAATCAAACCCTTGTGAGTCATGATTGATGACATCCAATGAAAACTAAAGCCCATGACAGATGTTAAATAGCATCAGGGTCAGTAGATTTGACAAAGTTATCTTGCAGGAAAAGCACTCTATTTGCCACTGGCACTTTGAAAGAATTATGGAGACACAGTAATGGAAGTAATCCTGAGTCAACCCTGATGGATAACACAGTGTCATTATATTAGAGTGCAGTAATTAAACATTAGCTAAAATAAAGATTCATCTAACTTCTAAAATGAATCGGAAACTGATAAATTAGGAGCCTGGCATTAGTGAGCCAACAGAAAGAGGTTAATATCCCTTTAGGAGAAGATTGACTTCTGAGTCTGGTGGGACTGTCTGAATAGAAGCCTGTCCAACTGGCCAGTGAGATAAACATGAGCACAGAGATAACACAGAGAACACAGGGGCAACACAGGGACAACACAGGGACAACACAGGGACAACACAGGGACAACACAGGGACAACACAGGGAGAACACAGGGAGAACACAGGGAGACCTGGGTTCATCTGGTTTGCTTTATTGAAAGTGTCAAAAAGGCACCAAATCAAATATCTTTCCCAAAAACACAGACAGGACAATTGTGATTAGCTTTGTCAAAAACGGTGAAGTTTGCACTGCAACTGCATGTGATTTTGCTGTTTAGGCTACTGCTCTTATAAGCTTATATTGACCCAATGGATGTTGCTCTCACTGCAGTCCCTAATGCTATCGGTACTGATGCTACAGCGAACTATACACCACTACAACAGCTGAAACACCTCGCTGAATGATAACTCTTCAGAACTGGCTGATGTGCCATATGCCTTTCTGGGAAGATTGATGTCATGTCCATTAAATACGATTATGATGATCATGAGAAGGTTAATTAATGAGTATTTAGGTTGTGCTGCTACTCCGACCGCGGAATCAGTGACAGTTTGAATTTGGCAACCAAGTAAGGTGCCTACCAAAATAATGGTATTTCCCACAGAGATCTAGTTGTTCTCGTGATTTACCTGATGATACCTCGGTAAAGACCTGACATTTATTGCACACTACCACTAAGTGTAATCATAATCGAAGACATCCTGGTAATAAGGCAAAATACTATCTCTACAAAAAGTCTCGAAGTATTTCAGGCCAATCGTCCTATGCATTATACCTCCAATATCTGTCTGGGAAAACTAGATGGTGTTACAGTAGGCTATAGTTCAATAAAACCAGTCTAGTTCAACAGTGTCATCGTGTGAATATACTTTATGCTAAAATAATACATTGAGCTTATTCATTTTGGGCGCCTTTTTTTAACTGCGTCCTGTGCGCGCAAAGTAACCCAACGTTGCCATTTCGTCCTCTCGTGCTTAGCAGTGCTCAATGGCTATGGTACTCACCTTGAGGCTCAGTCTTGATGTGTATGTTGTGTTGAATAAAAAATATGCAGAATTCAGTGTCATTCCTTTGCAGCTGGTAGCGCGCAATGTCCATATGCCGGGGGGAAACCGTTGCGGATACGACAATTTCGATTATTTTGTGTCAAGCTAAAAAAAATCTGTAGTTTTATCAATCGTCATATAGGCTACATATGCTATTAAGTTGTATCCTTAATACAACATAAAACGTTATTTTATTGGCACATATACACATCACAAGACTCATTCGGTTTTTGAATGCCGGTAGTAGAGGATTAAAGAGTCCAGCGCGGACTCTCATCAGTTCACTTGCATCTCACGTACAGTTGTGCGGGTTAAACCCACCTCTACCGCGTCATCCATTATATTGGCGAGAGTCGGTGCAATATTTTACTTGACCGCGAACGTTAGGTATATCCAAGTTTTTTTTCTTACTGCATGTCAGTTTTATGTAATAAAGCCTGCGCACAACAATATTATATACTACAGTGCAAGATCATTCACCCCCACAGCAAATTAAACTATAGTATCTTTTAACATATCTGTTGATATGTAGCTATTTCTTACGTATCACTAAATGTGTCATTTTACATTACAACGAAGGGACAGGGGCGATATGCGAAAATTGTCATTTTAATATCGGAACAAGTTTAATTAAAAATAGTTTCATTATTGTCCGTACCGGCTATATCATTTCCTCTTCAACACTGACCTCTATAGGTTTTTGCTGCAACCACACTCCTTCAAGTAGGATAAGTAGTTATCTGGGTACAACCGCTGGTCCAATAAAGTGAATGTGATGTTTGATTTGACCAGATATTATCTTTAAAAAACATAACTTAATTCCTTAGAGATTTAAATTGCACAACCTTTTTTTTCGTTTCCGTTTTTGCCAAAAGTGTTTAAAATGTATATACTCAATTTTGTTTATTTTAGCAAACTGAAAGTAAAAACAAATTAAAATTGCATGCATGCCTTATTCTAAGTATATGGTGGTTGTTTGTTTTTTTGGGTCAATATTACTAGGCCTACATCTACATCTATCATTTTTCACAGTGTGCAAATTAGAAAGAAGCTTAACAAGTAGGGGAGACTGGGGTATGTTTTCACACTTTTTACTCTTGCCTATATTTCGCTAGAGCAGTAAATTGCAGAAGGCTACAGTATTACTTCAAAGCTAAAGGTCTTAGTAGTTTATTCAAATCACATTTATCATCAAAACTTGCTTCACTACATAGTTAAAAACTACGAAAGACACTTTCAACACCATCACACAGTTGGTTGTCAAAGAGGGTGGGGTTAGTGGTCACTTTATTTTCCAATGGGATGTTCAACAAAGAATAAATATTTTTATAGTCTTTAAACATAAACAACAAATATATTTAAATTGTTGTGTACACTATTTGTAATTAGTAAAGGAGTAAAGATTCTACTGTTTTGTTTGAATCCCCTTGTGTATAATTATGCTATTTTTGCAGAATAATTCACAGCAACATAAAAAATATGAGGGCATTTAATAAAGCAAAATCATATCAATCAGTCAAGAATACAATCTAAAACATTAACTATAATATTTTACAAAGCATTAATATTTTATGATATTAAATTAAAAATATTGTGTTTGTATGTGAAAAAGTTTTCTGTATAACCACAGAAATCAGTGTTATAACACTGTGATGACCAACCCCGAAATCAATGTGACAGCTAGCCTCATCTGAACTCTTGAGAGATGATTTTCTATCAACCATGCACATGCCTTGACCTAGCATCTACGAAATATGCAGAAACCATAGCTATTCCCTTCCATTCTTTAAAATAATGAACTCATTTTGGATACGCAAACTGTGCAACCTTACAGAAGAATAGGAATACAAAAGTAAACATTTACTATGACCCATCAACATTTGAAATTATTCCCTCATGTCAACATTGTTAGCTCCCGCTACAAACTAAGCACATAAAACACCTCATAAAGAAGGGCACACATTTGATAAGAAACATGTTACAGTGTGCCCCACAGAAATAAGCTCTGTGAAAACAAACCCATGTGACAACTTACCCCATTCACCCATAAATTGCTCAGAGAGCAGCTCTGACAATTGTTTCTTTAAGTCCCTAATACTTTAGTTATAAAACTATGAGTAGCATGTTCATATAAAATGTCGAATTGAAAAATGTAGCTAAATTATTTAGAAACTTCAAAGACAACATTAAATGTTATTTCTAGGAACAGGCTGGTAGAAGAACTACACAGCAAAAACGTTAGTGTTAAATGAACACTCTCTGTGTTTATATAGGGCAAGTGGACCTATATACACACTGAAGAGTGTTCATTTAACGCTTAGGGTGTTGATTTAACACCAACGTTTTTACTGTGTAACCCAACTATATGTATTCAAAAACAGAATTAGCCTAGGCATCATTGATTGTATGCAATAATTGTAATAACTTGCCAATAATATAAATAAATTGCTTAGCAGATAACGTAATACATTGTTGCACATAATGTAACATACTTTCTTCATTAACTTGGTAAAAAAAGTAAATGGAAATATGTAATACTAATAATGCAGTAATATATTCTAATCCCTATTTATTGGCTATCAAGTGTCACATTTCCATTACACTTACACTAACTGTAGGTTTATTTATCAAAAAAGCTTTTCAGATGACTTCTAACTAGCAAAGCATGCACACACATAGTTATAACATCATTTGTATTCTGCAAACACAAACACAACTATTCTAAACAGAGACAGAATAAACATTAACTAAACACGAACACTTATCACCAAAACAGAATCCTTGCCCAACACAGTGTTGACAAGCACAACAGACTCAAAAACAAACAGAACATGTTTTTTTTAAGGCGTGTGCCTTTGGCAGTTCTTCTTTTTGACCACTAGGTGGCCTTTAATAAACCCTGACATGATTCTGTCATTTTCTTTTTTTTATATTACCACTATTTTACCAGGAAAATTTAATGAGAATATGTTCTTATTTGCAGCAACGACCTGGAGAGTGGATACAGGGGGAAAACATATGATGAATGATTAAGTTAAAAGCTGGAGATGATTGGGTTGCCATGATGATATAAGGGCCAGATTGGCCTGGTTGACAGGCCTGCAAGGTATGAATTGTGTGTGGGCCCCGAGACAGTCCTGTTTCTTTCTGCTATTTGTAAAACGAGGCCCAGCTATGGTTAGCATATTCCAGGTTTCTACAATTGCTTAATCCATTCAATACATGTTTGGGTGTTCTAGTGTCAAGGGGCAGCAACATCCTTGGTCAGCAATTGATTCCCAACAAACTTTTTCTGGCCAATTCAAAACACCAGAAGCCAGCAAGTCTCCAGAGGCTACATAGACTACTAATGTAGTTAGTTCAATTTCAGTTAAGTAAAAGCATATATAAACATGCCAACAAAATCACGATTTAAGACTTCACATCTAAACGACCGAAAAGACCATTCAAGTTCCAACCCATAACAAGCGAGACCTCACCAGAATCACAAATGTTACTCTGACACTAGCGCCATGCAACCTAGCCTGTAGAGGCCATAGCAAAGAGATGTGAAGTGAAAAATTGACACTTTCAAACAGTAATTGAATTGCTGGCAAGATAAACTTGTGTACTTCAGGCCTTGAATGCTACCTAATTGAGCCCTTTGATTCAGAATGAACTGAGCCCTTACAGAAACACATTATCACCGAAATAAAGGACTTTTATTCTATTATAATAGACACTGCTAACCAAATCATCCCTGTGTAGGTTTTATATTACAACCCAAATTATGAAAAAGTAGGGACATTATGGAAAATGCAAAAAAAAGGGTCCTTTGAAAATTCAATTCACCCTGTACTATATTGAAAACACGTAATTTGATGTTTTACATTGTGAATGTTGTTTATTTTTTACAATATACACTCATTTAAAATCTGATGACTGCAACACACTCCAAACTATTTTGAAAAAATTACTGTTTACCACTGTGTAACATCACCTTTTCTTTTAATAACTCTTATTAAGTATTTGGGCACTGAAGACACCAGTTAATAAAGTCTAGCAAGTGGAATTTTCCCGCATTCATCCATCATGCATGTCCTCAACTGCGCAACTGTACGTTGCTTTTGTTATCTTATTTAGTGCTTTATAATGTGCTTCACATTTTCAGTCAGAGGCATGTTAGGACTGCAGGCAGGCCATTTTAGCACCCACACTCTCTACTTACGCAACCATGCACTAGTAATCCGGGCAGAATGTGGTTTGTCGTTGTCCTATGGAAAATGCAGGGTCGTCTATGGAAAAGACAACATCTGGATGGCAGCATATGTTAATCAAAAATATGTACATATTTTTAAGCTGTCCCCTCCCCCAATAGGGTAACTGCCCTCCTAAGAACAATGTCTATTTGCTGACACAAAAAACTAAGTTTGGAGAAAAACAATTTTACTGTATATGGTTCATAGCCAAGCTTAGGCGAATGAATTATGAATGGTAGTAGATGTCTAGAGATTACACTAAGATTACACAAGTTACTAGATGAGATGGTTTTTTTTTAGCAAAGCTGTAGGTACTGCCACAGTCTCAGCCTTCCAATTCCTTCCTCTTCCTTCCTCTTCATTTCTTTTCCTTCCTTTTCCTTCCTCTTCCTTCCTCTTCCTTTCTCCTTCCTCTTCCTTCCTCTTCCTTTCTCCTATTTCCTCTTCCTTCCTCTTCCTTCCTCTTCCTTCCTCTTCCTTCCTCTTCCTTCCTCTTCCTTTCTCTTCCTTTCTCCTCCTTCCTCTTTCTTCCTCTTCCTTCCTCTTCCTTTATCTTCCTTCCTCTTCCTTTTCCTCCTTCCTCTTCCTTCCTTCCTCTACCTTCCTCTTCCTTCCTCTTCCTCCTCCTTCCTCTTCCTTTCTCCTCCTTCCTCCTTCCTCTTCCTTCCTCTTCCTTTCTCTTCCTTTCTCTTCCTTTCTCCTCCTTCCTCTTCCTTCCTCTTCCTTCCTCTTACTTCCACCTCATTCCTCTTCCTCCACCTAAGATTGCTAGTTAGCAAAAGCAAGTAGAAACAATATATGGTTACACTTTATTTGGAGAGTCTGAAATTCCATCTGTAGGTGCTCTACAGATTGTTTTCTGTTGATGATATGACTATCAACAAACTATCAACAAACTATCTGTTAATAAGCAACTAATTGTGTAGTTTAAGGGTAGGGGTAAGTTTAGAATATGTTTTAGGTTAATGGTTAAGGTTAGGGGAAGGGTTAAGGTTAGAATTAGGGTTAGGGTTAGTAGATGTCGTCGATAGTCTGCAGTTAAAATGTTGTTGATGGTCTGCAGATAATCTGTAGAGCATCTACAGATACACTTTTTGGACTCTCTAAATAAAGTGTTACCCAATATATAGATCTAAATTCATTGAAATGTAGCTACAACATTTTCAAAATATGAAAAAATTTGATCAGTTTACCTCAAAACAATTTTGTGGGGAATACTGTATTATCAAAAGTTGTGATTACACAAAGGACAATTTTTGTTAAGCAAGATCAGTGCAGGCTGATATGTAGATAAACATTAAGGACTCTGTGGAGTCAAACGGGTTTGCAGCGCAAATCTTAACACACACATATACAACAACTTACAAGTAAGAATTAAGCACAACTGACAGAACAAACACATTTGTTCTATATCGGACTAATGACAGAAAAGGCCAACAGGTGTGAATGGTTTAACAGACAGTACAAAATCTTTTGTTTAATGATGATGTCATATTAACGTCCATGTGAAGCAGCACATTTAACAGAACAGTTAATCAAGGCCACTGATTGAACACTCTGCCACTGCTTGACTCGTGACAGTATACTGTACTGTATGACTGAGACCATACCAACTCTGTGAATTACCAAGTATAAGTAGACATTTTGCTTGCTGGTAACAGAGGTCCCAAATGCACAAACTCCAGAATACCTTTGAGGTACGCTATATGGAATGACATGCAGAGTAAACTGAAGTTAGATGTTTTTTGCAGTTTGCTTGTTTTTCCACTTTATTGATACATGTTTATGAAAAAACAGTATCTCCCATGCTTGTGATTTCAACTGCACCTAATCAATGCATTTCTTCAGTGTGTTTTTTGTAATTATTATTCACTTTATGAAGTGGTTTGATATTTCTTTTTTATTTTATTTATCAGATGGCTCATTGGTTAGGGAGTCAGACATGTAGTTGTAATTTGCAGATTCGATTCCTGACTCGTTGCCGAATGTCGTTGTGTCCTTGTGCAATGCACTTTGTCCTAAGATGCTCCAGGATTTCTCTGTACTTACTGTAAGTCGCTCTGGATAAGAGCATCTGCTATATGATAAGAATGTAATACTATTATTGGTCATCAGGTGGTGCTCTCTCATATCCTCTCATTATTTAACTGACATTGCACAACATAATGATACTGACAGTGGTAACCAAACCAGTTCTAAACTAACCAAAATGTAATGTCTCACTTGAACCAACCAAATATAAAAATCACACGAATGACAATGTTCTCTTGAATTCAGGTGAAGAATTATCAGCTTCTTCATAATTTTAGCTGCAAAGGGTGTAATTTGTAACTGTGTTCAGCAGATTCACTTTTAGATTTTATCTGCACACTTTCCATTCTTACTCATGTGTTATGTAGCCGAAGTACAAGTGGCCTTCACAAGGCATACTGTGTACTCATATTACACTGTTTTCCCCTTGTTAATGAAGAAACACCACTTATATGACTTATGCTGCTCTATGTTTTTGTGTGATTATAACACTGCCATCACCATGGGTTGTCTTATGGTTGTGCATTTATGCTATTCTGACAAAGTATTTCCATACTTCCTATACAAGCAGTTTGCCATTTTAAGTGTATCTAGTTTTGCAAATGGTCTCGTATACCACAGATTTTAGCCAAACAGCATATATTAAATGGAATGCATTACCATGAGCAAACACAAGTAACTCCCATGCCACAGACAAACACAGAATAAAGTCTTCTATAGTCTTATCAAAGGCATACCAGCCAGTAAATTCTATACATTTTTAATGAATTATAACTCAACTGATTGCCAGACCAGCAACACAAGTTATCATCTGAAAAAGTTCAAACCTGATATAGGCAACTCCGTTGGTAAGGTCAACTAATATACACTCTTGTGCAGCATGTTAGGCATGTAAATATGGTCAAGATGATCTGCTGAAGTTCAAACCAAGCAGAAGAATGGGAAAGAAATGTGATTTAAGGGACTTTGAATGTGGCATGGTTGTTGGTGCCAGATGGGCTGGTTTGAGTTTTTATGAATGATCTGATCTACTAGGATTTTCCCTCACTGTTTTATTCTCTGTTTTTAATATTTATTGTGCTATTAATATGTTGTAAATGTAAATGTATGTGTAACTTCTTGTTGTCTGTACCTCAACGCTTTTATCTTGGCCAGGTCGCCGTCTCAAATGAGAAAATGTTCTCAACGTGCCCACCTGTTTAAATAAAGGTTAAATAAAAAAAATAAACAACAATCTCTAGGGTTTACAGAGAATGGCCCGAATAAGAGCAAATATCCAGTGAGTGTCAGTTCTATGGGCAAAAACGACTTGTTGATGGCAGAGGTCAAATAGCCACTCATCACAACTAAGGTATGCAGAAGAGCAGCTCTGAACGCACAACACGTTGAACCTAGAAGCAGATGGCCTACAGCAGCAGAAGACCACACTGGGTGTCACTCCAGTCAGGTAAGAACAGGAAACTGAGGATACAATTTGCCTGGGCCAACCAAAATGGACAATAGAAGACTGGAAAATCTTTGCCTAGTCTGAGGAGTCTTGATTTCTGCTACAGCATTCAGTTGGTAAGGTCAGGGTTTGGTGTATACCACAGGTCTTTAACCCTCTCCTCAGGCCTGTTCAGGGTTACAACAAATCTCTGGAACAACTGGGAGTGCCTGAGGAGAGGGTTGAAAACCTATGGTGTAAACAAGATGAAAGCATGGATCTATCCTGCCTTATTTTAATGGTTCAGGCTGGTGGTGGTGGTGTAATGGTGTGGGGGATATTTTCTTGGCACACTTTGGGCCCCTTAGTATCAACTGAGCATCGTTTAAATGCTACAGCCTACCTGAGTATTGTCCAGCTGACCCTGTCAATCTCTTTATGATCTTCAAATGGTTAATTCCAGCAGGATATCATGCCATGACACAAAGCTCACATCATCTGAAACTGTTTTCTTAAACATGACAATGAGTTCACTGTACTCAAATGGTCTCCAAAGTCAACAGATCTCGATCCAATCGAGCACATTTGTGATGTGGTTGGACAAGAGATTTGCATCATGGATGTGCAGCTGAAAAATGTGCAGCAACTGCAATTCCTCTCTGAGGAATGTTTTCAGTGCCCTGTTGAATCTATGCCATGAAGAATTAGGGCAGTTATGAATGCAAAATGTGGTCCAACGCGGTACTAGCAAGGTGGATCTAATGAAGTGGCCAGTGAGCTTACACTATACTTGACACTAGCACAACACATCAAGAACGTAAGGTCTTAATCAACATGGCACAAATGGCCTTCCATCAAACAGGGAATAGGAATATCGAGGCCTATACAAACATGTAAACCCAGGATTCTATAACTTGTTAATACGGGCTGAGGTACGGAGGGGTAGAGGAGGGGAGAGATCTTTATGATGTTGCTGTTAGCTCACCACAAGCCCTGCCCATGTTGTAAACCTGTGTTGCTTTCAGGCGGAGACAAGCATCTACGACTGTTAAAAGACATACATGTCTGAATCAGTTTGGTATTCTAGCACATAATTATGACATTCCATTATTTCTGTTTTATTTCTGTTTTCATGGGATTTGCATGACCAATTGGGGTATAAAAACATTGCTTAGTAACTTGTTTAAACCATGTGTTTACATTTACCAAACCAAATCTATATAATATAATTACATGGGTAAGGATCAGGGAGATAGTGTGGTAGAATGTACTCTAGTTATTCGTTCTCTATGGTGGACAGCTTTAGGAGGACGTAACCTAAATCGGAGTGATTGACTACCCCTTTGTTAACTCCTCTTTAAGGATTGGCAATGGAGTGCTGCACTACCTCACAAGACTTGACTGGCAGGATCCAGGACAGGGATAACTGAGAGCGTGTTCCATCTTGTTTACATTCCACAGCAGCCCATAAAGCTCCCATGTGGAAAAATTTGGAGATCAGATTTTCTGTCGTTTTTGAATACAAAAACTTGTCTAGTACTTAATGAAGTCCACATTTATTTAAACAGAGAGACAATTTGGGCATTAATCAAATAAAGTTATCAGAAACACAAGTCATAATTGGATGTATTTTGAATAGCTCAAATACATTTGAGGTACCTACGCAATATTGCAAGTAATAATCTGACTAGTGAAATTACAGGCTAGAGATCTAGTAAAAACAATACATATACTGTACAGATCTGTCAAAATACAACTAATCTTTAGGGCCACATGAGTATATGTGGACAATATACACCAGTTTGAATGCAGTAAATGGGACCATTGTTTTCTGCTAAACCAGTTTACAAGATTTATATGAAAAGTTAGCAAATTTTAATATACAGTATGTCAACATTTCTTGTCACAATCTTGCTTGTTGCCAGGTGATCGTGTTCTGCTTCGCTTCCCAACTTCAATGTACAATCCTATTTTATATCTGCTTGTAGAATACTAGGCATTTTGCAATATTATGGCCAGTGGCAAAAAGGCCTTTATGTGCTTTGCACTTAGGACTGCATGGTTGCTATGTGACTTGTACACAAACAACATAAATACATATTAATTTCCTCAACTACTTACACCCTGGTCAAATGTGTAGAATTGCCATATATTTTCTTTAAAACTGCAAACATTTCTAACACCCCCTTGGCGAAATGTGTTGAATTCATGATACAGTATTATCTCATTGAAAACTTAAATATTCAACAGGAGTGACTCACAAAGTCAAAGGTATAGTCTGTAAATTAGCAGGCACTGACAGATTATAAAACATTGAAGTAAAACCAAAAACTGCAGCCCAAAGCTTTAAAATACCTGAAAAATAAATCTGTTTTAGTAAAGTGTTGGAAACCCAGAACCGAAATATTTCACGATTGTGTCAAGATGCTCTTACTGATGCTGGGGTCAGATTGAAAAACGAAACACTCAAATAATTAGTTGTATGATGTACATTAAATAATTATACATACTGTACAGATATAACTTCTGAATCATACACCAATATGCTCAAAGCCTGCATGAGAATAGCCAAAGCATATAAACAAAGGAACAAAAGAATCTGTATTGGTTGATTGTCTTCACATATTGTTATATTCCATTGGCATACAAGTCTGTTATATGCCATTGATATTATCAACATGTCCTCTAAAGTAATATAATAGATGTTCTTGAAATGGGTTTGAAAAATGCTGTAAGATGTTTTCATACTATGACGAAATGTGTAATGTTGCAGATTGGCTAAATAATTCAACTCAATACAGCTTTGTGCTCCGAAAATGCTAACGGTGCTTCTGGCTAAGAGAAACTTAACTGATCACATGTTCCTGGGAAGATTGCAGCCATCACTGCATGTGCAAGACTCAACACATCTCACCAGTAAGTGAAGACTGGAAGGAGGCACTGACTAGGACTCTAGAGAGCCTTTGTAATCTCCATTTAACCTGTATACTGTGTGCCCTGATTCAACTCTTTACACATCAGATGTTCAATCTCCTCATAATCACAATATGCTCTCATCACACAGTGTTATACACCAACAGAGTTCAACTTTCATTTGTGTTGATATGAGATCTGGTGTCATAAACATTTCACATTCAGACAGGGAGCATATCAGTGGTACTGCTGTATTTCTTTCCTGCATAACAGCATTCCAGGCATGTTGAAACATTGGGCTCTCCTCTCACTCTGGGACTGAGTATATGCAAATAGAGCAATTGGTTCCAGCTTTTTAACATACATTATACATGTTTTATAAAATAAGTCTTACTAACAGATGCCTAAGTTTTATACAATAGCATGTAGAAGTTAATATGTAAAACTTAATGGTAGATAGTGCAAAATGGGATAGTGTATTGTCATCGATCATGGATTATATTATATTGTAGCAATTCAGGGGATAAACCTGAGTGAGATGTGTATTTAAGACCAGGCCCTTTTCAGCCGACATTTTAGCCAATATGCCAAAAGTTTAGGACTCCTTAATATAGTTACTAGGTCTTTGTCATTGGTAGAAAGGCTTCTCTTCTCATCACCCAGAAAGTGAAGACATTCCTTCATCAACGTGTCCAGACAGAGTTCCCCGCTGGAGAGCAGGTTGGAGGGCAGAGGGCAGAGTCGGCGGGTCGAGAAGTGAAGAGGTGGATGATGAGTAACACCTATAGTACTGTTGTGAAGCATTGATAGGCAGAGACAAAGCTTTGAAATACAGTCCTTTGTTAATCTCCAATAATATCAATAATAACAGAAATATGTTTGTGCTTTGGGAATGATAATGTTTCATTGTAATTTATTATGCTGAAAAATAATGACATTTGACATTTTAGTCATTTAAGGGAAGCTCTTTTGCAGAGTTTTGGCACAGTTGGGAATCGAACCGGCAACCTTCAGATTACAAGTCTGACTCCCTAACAAATGAGCCCCAGCTTGTAAAGCAATAACATTGTTGGTGGGATACCTTATTCTATAAGCAAGGTGGTTATTTTCTCAGGAGAGCAATATTAGGGTGTTGACTTGCTTCAAGGCATGGGGTGTGGCCTGCTCTGTTTGTTGCAAAGCCATTGGTCCATGCTGTAAGCTAAAATGCCTATTCCTAGGGCAGGTAAAAACAGAGTCAGACTGACATGAGCTACTGCAGAAGAAGGATCGTTCTGGATTACGTAATTTATAATATCTTTCAAAGCAAATTCACAGAAACAACTGGGAGATGTGATCTTTACATTGTTGTTTGCCTATATCTTTTTATCCAATAGCTGGCTTCCCCAAATTTTGATCAAAATTATTATTTGATAATCTTTTGATGATACTAACTCATTCAGTTTGATTTTTGCTGTTTCATGGTTTGCATGTGTGTTGTTTCTGATTTAGGTGTGGATAAAACGAGGACCAATATTATTCCAGTAAAAGTGAATCAAAAAGGTACAGTATCAGTGTAAAAGCTTCAACCCTTTAATTTGTAGTTGTGATATTGAAAGCATCATTTAACCACCTGGTAAAAAGTTAGAAGTGAATGTTCCTGGTCCTGGATTATATAGAAAACACTGTGATTCTCTGCCACAGGTCTAGCAGGGTTTCACCATGGCCTCCCAGGGGGAATGGAAGAGAACACGAGCACCGAGCACGTCCCATCTTGCAGAGACAGAAGATGGCACACCCTTAACAAACATACAATAGAGGAGCAGCCAGCAAAATGGCTCTTGAACCCTTTATAAGAATTGTTATCTCTTAAGTATGTCTTCAATGGTTTATGTTCCACTTTGAGTTGTTTTGACATGATTTTCTAATAAGCATTCGAAAAGTACTCGAGGTAATGAAGAAGACCCATAGTCAACTGGAACTATCCATGAATTCTATCCTTCATTCCACCGGAGTCTGTCATAAACCCATCAGATTTCAGTGGTGTGAAGAGTAAGAAACATGGACTTTGTCATCAGCAGACAGCATTTGAACATTTGGGCTCTCAACTACAGTATAGACTAAAATCTGTAACAGCTAAACTTACGATGACTTTTAATATCTAGCCCTGTTATGAAAACAGTTTTGATGAATGTGCTGCAGACATATTGTACAGGAACATATATTACACTAAATAAAAATATAGTTTATTTGTTTAAGTATTATAACGAAAAAATACTGTAATTTTTTATGTATTTCAGTAAAAAATCAATGCCTGACAGAAATGTGTAAATATGAATAATGTGTGGCCTGCATTATTGAATCAATCTTCATTGCACTTAGCATGATTCTTCACAAGTCTTCAGACAGTCATGTCCCTGGTCACCCCATTCACTGAGACCTATTTTGATATTGAATAAAACAACATTCATATAGAAAATACCACCAACTTTTCAATAAAAGGCCTAATGTAAATTGACAGAAATCTCTACATTTATAATGTTAACCAACGAGATGCTTTTAATTTAGCAGTCTCAAATAGAATTTTGATTTGAACCCCTTTTTACATGTTTCTGTCAGATATTTCAATGAAGGGAATGAATGTACATTTTCTTTCTTGTTTTTAAAAACAGTGTTTTCCCATGAGACATGACTTTCTCAGTGACAATTTTTTACCTGCATTAGCAATAGAACATCAATCAAATCAATTAATCAAGTTTATTTTATAAACCCCATTTTATAACAGCAGTCATCACAAATTGCATCACAAAAAAAAACCCAAGAGCAGGCTACACAAGTAATGCACAGTGGCTATAAAGAACAAGTAGGTGGAACCAAGGAAGGAACCTAGAGAGGCCAGACCCAAGGGGGTGGCCAGTCCTCTTCTGGCTTTACCGGGTGGGGGATCTGAAGGTACAGATCCTAAAATTAAAGAAATTGATATCATTTCATAGATAAGAGTGCTGTTAGTCATCGAGGTATAACTCCTCTACACAATGAAGCTGTAGAAGTACAGTGAATAGCTTTCATCACCTTACAGACCTGTAAATCAAGCTTGCCACCAATGTTGCTTGCCACCAACAGTAGTGTTATTTCCTGAAAATACAGATATATATATTTTTTTTAAACAACAATGCAAGAGATCAAAACACTTTCGACAGTCCAATTACAATGTACCATCAAATGTTGAAATGTTTTACATAAAAGGAAAGACAAGCATTATATGCTATTTACTTTTCTAATCGTTGGACTCTAGCCAGCACCTCGCCTAACCCGCTCTGTGTTGCTTGCACCTTCATCAATTTTTTTAATCCAGATGTTAAGAGCAACATAATTCATAGTCAACATTAAACGTAACCATAATGACATCTGACCTCATTAGTGTCCCTAACCAACAGCAGAGGGTGTAGTAGCTCTTTCCTGAACAGGCCTCTTCTGCACCACACAACCCAGCCTGCGGTTCACCTTGCTGTTGGTAGCTATGATCAGCAGCGGGCTGAGGGCTGCAAACAGCGACGAGAAGAATATGCGCAGGTCTGAGGTCAGAGAGGATGTCATGGTCTGCCTCACGGTGAGGGTATACACCCACAGTCCATTATCCACTCCATACAGGACCACGTAGAGGGTGACCAAGGCCACCACAGCCTTGGCAGCCCGCTGGTCCGCCCAACGTCTGGCCCCTGAGCCGCTGCGGATGGCCTTCATCTGCTGGCTATGACGGTGCAGGTACACCAGGATGACCAGACTGGCTGTGGTCATCAGGGCCATGGGAACCACGTCCCTCCCCACAGACACAGCCCCGTTAAGCTCCTTGGACTCCACAGAGGGGAAGCGGATGTAGCAGAACTGCACATTGATACTGTTTTGCGTGAGGCCTGAGGCATTCCAGGAGCCCACAGAGTAGGATATGGCTGCAGAGCTCAAGGACGCAGTGAGGACCCAGAGAATCAGGAAGCACGCCGGCAGGTACCGGGCAACCAGTGTGCGGAGAGATGCCCATCGTGATCCGGGAGGGGCTACGCTCAAGCACTGGTAGAAACTCAGCAGGAAGGTGAGCCAGATAGAGAGGGAACGAGACATGCGGTAGATAAAGATCACTGCCCGGCAGCCCTTGTCCCCAAAAACATTGGCCAGTCGGAAGGTGGCAAGAGTCTCCAGAAGGCAGCGTACGCCCACCACCAGGAAGTTGGCACAGGCCAGGTGGAGCACAATGGCGTCCGCAGGATCCAGCTGCTGCTCATGGTAAAGTGCCTGGACAAATGCCACGATGACGGCAGTGTTTCCTGGGACTCCAACCACAGTGAGGGAGAGGTACAGCATGCCCCGGACCAACTCCTCTGATTCCATGGCTGCACAGTGACACTGCATAATAACATATTGCATATCAGTATTTCATATATAATCTCAGAAGGACATTGGTTGCAATTATTCTTACCTGAGAGGTAGGCTTTATGATGATGTGGTTTGTAGACACAAGTCTGTAAACCTGACTGAAGTGACTGTTGACTTTTCTCATGTTCTTATAGTCTCAGAGAGGGTGAATAGGGAATGATCAACATGGTCCACTGACTTACGGCTCCTCTTCCATCTCCATCCAATTACCTGCTATCAATCCAGATGACTGCTTCTGTACCAGCTCTGCTGTATCTCACCAGAACATATGATCAAGAATAAGGGTAGTCAGAATGACACCAATAAAAGGACATAGAGGTATTTTATTGTTATTATGCATTGAAACAATTTGAACTGTACAATTTACTACTGTATGTCTAATCCTCATCTGGTGTTCAAGGCGTCAATTTGTCTCTGAACAGAATGAGATTATTAAACATTAGTGGGACAGGGCCTACACATGGTTGAAGTCACTTCCTCGCTACTCAACTGAGTCACGGTGGCCATGGTTTTTATCTTGGTCATGGCATTCTGATGATATCAAGGATTCCGGGCATGGGGGTTCATAATACCGTTATGACAAAAATATGTGGAAACGTCAATGCATGGTCACATCATGCTTTCTTTGTCTGTAATGTGAAATCAAGTGTCAAATGTTATATTGGCGTATAGTTTGAGTGAAAACTGATTGATAAATTCCAATAGTTTGATGCTCATGCAAATCCCAGGATCTCCATGTGCATCAAAATATAGTGACAGTTTACTGAATTTACCCAGGTGAGAACGAAAAACAAGATTACACCGCCCCCTATGGAGAAACATGTGAACGACATTTAAGACAAATGTTGATTTTCTGAAATGTGTCATGTAAATGATGACGCCGTTTTATTAAAACACATGAAAATGTCAAGTAATGTGGAAATATATGTATGCCTGTTAGCCCCATATAAACGAATCCAATCTCTATTAGCTTTTTACAATACATTATTTCGCCATTGAGAGAGAAGAGCCAGAAAATGAGAGAATTAGGGAGTGACTGATTAAGGAGGAGAAATACGGCAGGATAGAAAAGTAAACAACATGGTGAACAGAGTAGCTTTTTCAGATTTGTAACAGTTGACAGTATTTCTAACAAATTCTTAGAGGAATTGCAATGAATAACAAATCAATAAAGTAATTACCAGCAAAACAGAAAAAGGCCAGGTCTTTGGCAGAGAAACGATAAAACCCTCTGCTTACTGATGCGGGATACATGATAGTATCCCTAGAGAAGAACATGAATGAGCTTGCTCTCTAATTAGTGCTGTACTCATGTAAACATATTGATACACACATGGGGAAATAACACCACCTGATATTATCTCAAAAATAGTTTAGCAAGTGAAATTCAAATACTAACATTTATCAAGTATCCATCTGCATATGTTGACGTTCCTCTAATGTTAGATTAGTCAAAGGATTGGAAAAATCTAAAATTCCCTGCTATGTCTTGAATACAGCTAAACCTTTAATTCAGATTTCAGAGCAACACTACTACAAATGTTTACTGGATAGTTACTTCCCCATGTGTATTACAGAATGGGTTTGGTGGAAAAGGATGATGCTTCATGGCTGTTGTACTGTAAGTGAATTTAGTGGTATTAAGCGTATGTATCAGAATAGAAGGTTTCACTCCCCATGCTCCCAATTAGTCCGTTATTACTAGATAATTAGTCTGTTATTACTAGATAATTACAGGTGTTGCTGTTTTCCTGGATGACATCTCATAGGACAGGAGACAACAGAGATGAGCGGTGCAAGGTGCCAGCTGTTAATGTACAGGTCTTCCTTTAGATTTAGGTGCTTTAACATCAACAATAACAAACACGTCTGCCGGGTATTAAGTGCACTAATACCAATTTGTACCCCACTTGACTATTTCTATTAGTTTTGGTATCACAAATGTAATTGTTTTATGTAATTAAGGTTCCAATAGAAAATGGCCCTGATGGCAATTAGTAATGTAATGCTGCCAAATGATATGAAACTCTACTGTATTTCCTCCGTTTGTCTATATAATGTAGGGAGACGTCTATTTCTATTAGGGATGGGTGAGTGCTCTAATGTTGTCCTTTAGTAATACTCCCCACAGAGCTCAACATGCTATATATTGAAATTTCAACAGCAATTAATCACACTGACTACCCAATTATTGCAGGTAAGGACATGCACTCATTGTTCGATATGTTCGTGTTTAATAGTGATAAAAATGTAAGTTGTTGTAATCACACGTATGTAATTATACCCAAATTAGGTATCATGCTGGATCTGTGTGTTACCATCAAAGGGGTGTCCTTCCTGCTACAGACAGGGTTAGGAATATTGGGCAACACACTGGTGCTGCTGGCTTACACCCAGGTGGCCTGCTCCGAAGGACGACTCCAGCCCGTGGACATGATCCTCTGCCACCTAGCCTTCGTTGACCTGGTGCTTCTCCTCACCCGCTGTGTCCCCCAGACCATGACTGTGTTTGGCCTGCGTGACCTGCTGAACGACCCGGGATGCAAGGTAGTCATTTACTCCTACCGCATCGCCCGCGCCCTGTCAGTATGCATCACCTGTATGCTCAGTGTGTTCCAGGCGGTGACCATCGCCCCTGCAGGTGGGCCTCAGTTGTCCAGGCTTAAGGCCAGGCTTCCCAGCCTCATCCTGCCCACATTTATAGGACTGTGGCTTCTCAACATGGCAGTGTGCATTGCGGCCCCATTCTTCTCTATTGCCCCACGCAACGGCACTGTGCCTGCCTACACCCTCAACTTGGGATTTTGCCACGTGAACTTCAGGGACAGTCTATCCTACAAGATCAATGGTGTGGCTGTCTCTACACGGGACTTTGCCTTTGTTGGGCTCATGCTGTGGTCTAGCAGCTATATCTTGCTCCTTCTCCATCGCCACAACCGCCGGGTGAAAAGCATCCAACGCTCATCCCACAGGGGGGGAGCTGAGACTAGGGCAGCCAAGACAGTGGTTACCCTGGTGGTTTTGTACGCTGTTTTCTTCGGGATAGACAATATCATCTGGATTTACATGTTGACAGTACCTAACGTGTCTTTAGTGGTGGCTGACATGAGGGTCTTCTTCTCTTCCTGTTATGCCTCCCTCAGCCCCTACTTCATCATCAGCTCCAACAAAAAGGTCAAGAACATGTTGGTGTGCGCTGCAGTCGACCATCAGCAGCCCGACACGCAGCACTCCAGTGACAAGATGTAATTGTACCCAAGCTCTGGAAAAATGTCATTCTTTATTGCACTTCCTGAAGTGTTTTTTGGAATGACAATAAAAATTATCTTGAATCTTGAATCTTGAAATCTTGAAAAGTCTTCTTTAGATGTTATTATAACCTATAACCTCTTCTTTTGATATTATTCAGTAACTATGCTTATAAACTACTTGTTGCTTCGTTGACATACTGTAGATCACATATTTGAAGTATGTTTGTTGTTTACATTCAGCTGTAATTAAATACTATGAGAACCATCTGCTTTTTAGAGCTTATGGATATCATGGTTGCTGTTTGATTATTATACAACCTTTTGGCAATCTTGTAGGATAATTGCCTGGCTTTAAAACAATATTCACAGATTGAAATTGGTCAATTTCTAGGCATGTCATCACTTTAAAAGCATCTTTCCTACCCTCTAACAGGTTTATTTAATTAGATTTTTGCCAATGTTAAAAAGGTGGTCTTTGTACTGTGAAATGTTCTCAAATAATTCAGATAATGTTAAGATACAAATGTCTTACATTCATTTTAGAGGACGTTAAGAAATTGATCATATAACATTTTCATATAAACTATAACAAAACATTAGTAACATTCAGAGAATGTGTGTGTGTGTGTGTGTGTGTGTGTGTGTGTGTGTGTGTGTGTGTGTGTGTGTGTGTGTGTGTGTGTGTGTGTGTGTGTGTGTGTGTGTGTGTGTGTGTGTGTGTGTGTGTGTGTGTGTGTGTGTGTGTGTGTGTGTGTGTGTGTGTGTGTGTGTGTGTGTGTGTGTGTGTAGCGTGTTTCCGATGGGCTATAGTTGTCTAATTTAATTGATAAACAGAAAATAATTGATTTGACTGTCACTGAAGTTGTTTAAAAAATCAATCATGAATGTGTTTGCATGAATAATGCCCAAATAAATTAAATTTATGTGTCCTAGCATGTGATTGTAGCGTTATTTCCAACAAACTTAGAAGCTCCCTGGAACCTAAAGGTAAAAAAGCTAAAATGGACGATTTAGAGCATGACACATATTCTTCAAATACATAACCAGAAAATTGGTTCCAAAAAGTAACGAATGTGCTAGCAGGTGGCGTGTGGTTTAGACCGGCTTAAACTCAATAATTATGTCCGACGGTCAGGATAAACGGCATTAGTGCAATAAAATGTACACTGTAAGAATAAACAATAAAAATAGATATAAATCCTAGGGAACTAAAGATATTAGTGTATGTATATACTATAGTATACATATAAGATGTATTTAATGCAACTGTATTTTATGCATAATTACTGTATTTCTAGGTTTTGCATTGGAATGTGATGGAGATATTCCAGTCCACGTACCCGTGCAGCGCGCCCCTGTGCCTGCACACATTTGACAGTTGAAAATTTGTCAATAAACAAGCAGCTCCGATTAACCCGGAAAAAGGAAGTGCAAGAACCTAAAACAGTTCTGTCGCTGGGTATTTCTTTGGAGGATTCGCCATGAAATTTAATTGTTAGAGAAGTTTTCATCGAAAAATCTTTTAACCGTAAAAAGTATAAATTATTCATATACCATAGCATCTACAGCAGACGAGATCGAGATGCTGCTGTAGCTGGCAGGGACCTATCGAGTCGCACTTTGTTGCTTGTTGGTATTTGCTGCTAGCTGTAATATTTATTGCATTGGGTTTTATTATCATCTCAATTGTGGTAATTTTAAAGCTTTCTTATCGTCTTTATACGTTTTTAAAATTACAGCTTACATTGCTTGAATGATGTGATGGCGAAGCAGCTAAAACATTAGTTTCAGGTCAGACATTACTGCGCCATCCACTTTCTGCTGGATTATCTACTGTTTATTTGTAACTATGAGTCGAGTTTCTCCGAACACAGTTGTATCGTTTATCGTCAAACGCATTATTCTTTTAGGTAAGTTGACCAAAAAGTTGCACATTTGCCACGTTCGTGTCGTAAATCCCAGTGCGATGTAGTACACCCCAATCATTACTTTAACAACCCGTTACTCTTACGAACACGAGGTGAAAATCACTCGTTTTTGACAAGATAAATAATAATTGGTGTTCTGAGTAATGTCGCTGTAGAGTAGGAACACTATTTAGTAAGAATTGTGGAATCTACAGTAGCTTTGAATCGTACAACAGTTTGTATTCAAATCAGCTTTCTCCAATCCAGCAAGATGCAGTTGGTTTTATAATGGACATACGGTGGATATTTGGTTTCTCTTGTCAATTATTACAGGAATGTTTACATTGATGACAGAAACAGAAAATCCCTCTAATGTCCATTATTAAACTAACTTTATCTCGCTCCACAATTCCCCACCTTGCAGTGATCCTTTTGAATAGTTTGTGCAGTTTGCATACCAGTGTTCATTTATGCTATTTGGTGAATGTGATGTGTGTAGGCCCTTTGTACTCCATGGATTAGTTTTGTTTATCTCATATGTTCACTTTGTTTTGTTATATGACACAAGCCTGGATTGCAGCCAGATAGTTTCTATCTTCCTGTGAGATGACCTGACACAGTCTTTACCACTGAGCCTTCACCACAATCAAAAGACAATGGCGAGAATAGCATGGTATCAAGAGAAGGTAAGACGCAATAGACTTACAGACAATGTCACAAAGGGATTGAATTCTGTCACATGATAAAACCTGCCGTGTCCATGTGTCAACAGATCGGTGCGTATGATCAGCAGGTCTGGGAGAAGTCTCTAGAGCAAGCAGAACTTAATGTAAGTTCATGACATTCAGCCTACGGGATATGCATGCATTTTGTTTTATGAGCAGCATTTGTCACTAAGCTATGTCAAACCTGCAGGTTATTGACAGTAAACCAAAGAGGTCTGGTCACATCAAGCCAGACCTGATTGATGTTGACTTAGTTAGAGGTGAGTGTTCATTTATTACATAGTGTTATACTATATTATGCTCATTTGCAGAATATTGTTTATTGGATAAATATAATGGTTTACGCAACGCTATCAATTGACTCTTCCGTTCCAGGCTCAACATTCGGCAAGGCAAAACCAGATAGTCCGTGGACAGCGTTGACTCGTAAGGGCCTGGTTCGAGTTCTCCTCTTTCCATTCTTCTTCCAGTGGTGGATCCAGGTGACCTCAAAGTCCATATCAACCTGTATCCTGGTTCTGTATGTGATGCAAGGTACACTTGCATCTCGGCATGACTTCTCTGTAGCGTCTACTGTTACAAAGTCATACAAGATAAAAACACGTCATTAACAGTCAATAACTGACAGGATTTAACCAGTTTGGGCCGGTCTGTTTCTTGACGCAGTGGCAGCAGCAGTGTTGTATGTGGAGGTTCCCGCGGCCAGTGCTAGTGAGCTGTTTGGACCCATGTGCCTGATGTTGTTGCTGGGTACTGTGCACTGTCAAATAGTCTCCACTGAGTCCAACCGGAGCCCCTCAGTCAGCCCTGGGAGCAGCACCAACAGCAGCCCTGCACGTAGGAGGAGGTACGGCTGCTTACACACACAAACTGTGAATGAGGAGGTAACACACACTGCTCTCACACTGTGTTAAATGTTCCCTCGTTTTACCTTAATCGTTCAGGCCAAGGAAGAGTAGAGGATTGAAGAGAGCAGAAGGAAATGGGAACGACAGGGACACAGAGTCTTGGCCGCTGGAGAAAAAACAGAGCATATACAGATCAGAAGAAAGGAGGGTAATGGTTGCATCATTTCTAAAAACATTTATGGCAAGAATGAAAATGTTCCTTTAAAACATGTTGGATGCGATTATTGTGTTTAGTTTTCTGGGAAATACAATGCTGTTAAAGTATTCACCCCATGTCATATTTTTTGCATATTTTTTACATTGAGCTTTGTCAGAATGTTTTGTGTGTTGTAGAAATATATAAGGGGGTATACACAGATTTGTAAAAAGTACAAAGTAAAAGTCAACCATTTTGGGAAGTTCCTAGATAAAACCTAAATGACCTGATAATGGGAGTTTATAACTAACTAATTACCATTGTTACTCATTTTTACTCTTTTTATTAATTTCATATATCACTCATTAGTTATAAACTCCATATAATTGGTCATTTTGGTCTTAATTAAGAACTTTCCTAAACTTGTGAACTCAGCCAAACATAGACAAATTCTTTTACTTTGTACTTTTTACAACTCTAGGTACAAGGGAAAACAATTACACAAAAGTTATGCTGGCTTCATTTGTTTGCTGTGGCAGGTAATGAAATACGCAATCTTCAGGTTTGAAAAAGTGAAGAGGATTCTTAGGGTTAAATGTTTAAATATTGGTAAACAATCACTCCTGATTTGGGCCAGCCCTACCCAATATAAATCTGACTAACGTGGGCTCTCAACATCAGATTGTAGCGGTCAGCACACAAAGCCACATTATCCCGCAATCAATAGAAATTCCTGAACACATCCCAAAAAATGTTGAAGCGTGTGTGTCTGGAAAGGGTTCGAAAGTAATTTAAATGTTCTAGGCCTCCACCCATAATATGTATCACATTTTGGTTCACTGCGGCTCCCTTTTACTTCATATTTAGATTCTGGTGGAAAGACTGTTAACATTCATTGGAAAAATAATCTGTCAGGGTGCCATTTCAGGACACTGTAAATGTGACTTACAATCTAATGATGTTTGTTAATAACATTGGGTATATTTCCTGGAAGAGAGTTTTTAATCTGATTTATGTTTTGTTTTCTCAACACTGGTGTATTGTAATGTTGGTATTGTCCTAGATCCTCAAAGATTGATTGCCTACCTAGTTATAGAGCAAGTTATCACAGATGGCTCAGTGGGTAGGGAGTCAGACTTGTAGTCAGAAAGTCGCCAGTTCAATTCCTGACTGAGCCAAATGTCATTGTGTCCTTGGGCAAGACTCTTTATTCTAATTTGCTCCCAGTTTGTTGCTGTAAATAAGAAATTGTTCTTAGTCAACTCACCTGTTTTTTAAGGCAGACAGCAATAGTTGTATAGTATTACATGTTCATGCCTTTGTGTTGCCAATGCTTTTAATGTTGGCCTTCTGTGATTTATTGTTTGTTACCTGAGTCTTGTTTTCTAGCTGATTCTTTACTTATTGTGATGTTTTTGCAGACCAATCAAACAAAGTCAGGCTTTGGGGCATCAGACGAGCTTTCCAGTGAGGAGGAGGAGGATGAAGCAAAGCTGTCTACTGGTGTAGCTGGACCTACACCCTCCTCCGTCCTCAGGAAGAGACATCTTCAATCCTTCTCAAGCCCTTCCCCAGCTTTGGTAAACCTGATATATATATATATACACTCACCTAAAGGATTATTAGGAACAATATACTAGTACTGTGTTTGACCCCCTTTCGCCTTCAGAACTGCCTTAGTTCTACATGGCATTGATTCAACAAGGTGCTGAAAGCATTCTTTAGAAATGTTGGCCCATATTGATAGGATAGCATCTTGCAGTTGATGGAGATTTGTGGGAAGCACATCCAGGGCACAAAGCTTCCGTTCCACCACATCCCAAAGATGCTCTATTGGGTTGAGATCTGGTGACTGTGGGGGCCATTTTAGTACAGTGAACTCATTGTCATGTTCAAGAAACCAATTTGAAATTATTCGAGCTTTGTGACATGGTGCATTATCCTGCTGGAATAAGCCATCAGAGGATGGGTACATGGTACTCTGCAAATTGTAGCCTCTTTTTCCTATTTGTAGTTGAGATGAGTGGTACCCGGTGGGGTCTTCTGCTGTTGTTGCCCATCCGCCTCAAGGTTGTGCGTGTTGTGGCTTCACAAATGCTTTGCTGCATATCTCGGTTGTAACGAGTGGTTATTTCAGTCAAAGTTGCCCTTCTATCAGCTTGAAGCAGTCGGCCCATTCTCCTCTGACCTCTAGCATCAACAAGACATTTTCACCCACAGGACTGCCGCATACTGGATGTTTTTCCCTTTTCATACCATTCTTTGTAAACCCTAGAAATGGTTGCGCGTGAAAGTCCCAGTAACTGAGCAGATTGTGAAATACTCAGACCGGCCCGTCTGGCACCAAAACAAACATGCTGTGCTTAAAATTCCTTAAATCACCTTTCTTTCCCATTCTGACATTCAGTTTGGAGTTCAGGAGATTGTCTTGACCAGGACCACAACCCTAAATGCATTGAAGCAACTGCCATGTGATTGGTTGAGTAGATAATTGCATTAATGAGAAATTGAACGGGTGTTCCTAATAATCCTTTAGGTGAGTGTGTGTATATATATATATATATATTATTATTATTTTTTTAATGTGAATGCCCATTTAGTAAAGGGCGGGCACATGGTTAATCTAGCCACATATCACCCTAGCCGCCAATTATTTTCACACTCTGAGTCCAACATGGAAGCCTTTAGTCAGATCATGCACTGGATGATTGCCTTCACAGACTATACTTCCGCGATTTAACCCACAGGTGCCCGATCTGGACACAAGGAGTTGCTGGAGAGCGACGTGGCTGGATAGATAATCTGTTTTATCTAACCCAAGTCCCGCTATGCCAATTTGCGCTGCCTTGTGCAGGAGGCCCGGGGAAAGTCAGAGACATATAGTCAGGCTCAAACCCTTGACTATCATGACGTATACTGTCATGGAATGCAGCAACCCCCAGCCACGCATACCCCCAGCTTTGATAAACCTTAAGCTGCAAGATTTTTGTCACTCAGAATTAGCCACAATATTGAGACATTTTTTTTTTAAGGATGCACTGACCAGGCAACTTAAATTGTGTCTAATCACATACATTCTGTGATATATGTCAACTTAACCACTAGAGAGACATTGGTAGACAATCCAAGTTTGTAATCTGAAATCCATGGTTTAAAATAGTTTTGAATTTATCATGATAGTAGGGGTGTATTAAGTACTCGGATAAAACAAGCATCTCTAAGGATATGAGGAGCTTGCCAGATACGGATGTGATACAATTTTTAAATTAATTATCCACGATATGATAATTTTATACCCATACGCTTTATAATGCTGCGCTCTCAATTAGCTGCCTCTGCTGTCAGTTAAGACTGGGACTTCAAGCCTGCTCTTACGATTGGATTGTAATAAGGTGTACCCTCTCTTGTTTGCCTGGTAGAGGATCTCTTACTCATGTGACACACACACACAAGTTCACACACACATAAAGCAGCATATGGCTCTTTATTGCAATGCTGGTTTGCTTCTAAAGGGCCTAGCTGGTCCCTGAATGGGAGACCAATGCTGCTGGAAGTGGTGACCGAGGGCTAGTAGGGGCACTCTTCCCTCTGGACTAGAGATCATTCCCAATGCCCCAGAGCAGTGATGGGGACATCTGTCCTTCATAGGGACTTTCGGATGGGATGTTGAATGGGTGTCCTGACTCTCTGTGGTCACTAAAGTTCCCATGGCACTATTCGTAAGAGTATTAGTGTTAACCCCGGTGTCCTGGACAAATATCCAATCTGGTCCTCCTACCATCATGGCAACCTAATCATCCCTATCTCTCAATTGGCTCATTCATTCCCCTCTCCCCCTTCTCCCCAGGCCGTTGCTGCAAATGAGAAAGAGTTCTTAGTCAACTTGCCTGGTAAAATAAAGGTAAACTAACTAACATACACCTAATGGTTCTCCAAACACTGTGTTTTATCCTTATGATTTAAAAAGAGCACACACCACAATGTGGTAATAAATGGCTTCACCTGACCACTTTCCCTAAATAAGCTGCCAGTATTTTACAAAATTCTGCCAAGGGTATGTAAATTTATGAGCACAACTGTATTTTTCATTTGCTTTATAAATCTATCTGGTATCGTAGAGGATGTTTTTCATTTTAGTCGTTTGAGTCAGACTATCCAGCCAGCTCTTTGTTTTTTTCTGTCTTGTTGTGAGCTATCAAGGCAGTGGGAACAACGCTTTATGGGGCAGTCAATAACACAAACATAAATCCAAATATTCTTTTAAATATTTCATCTTCTAAATAAAAGGTTATGATGTGAACCAAAACCAATAAAAATATATCTAAAAAAGGGTTATGTAAATAGTTTTCCTTGTAATTGAAATGTTATGCCGTGAGTCAATAACAAAAAACGAATAGATACAAATGTTTCACTGTGTAGATTGTTTACATTGTAAAGGTTGTGTTAATTTACAATGGAAATAGCTTGTGATCAAGTAACATTACTCAGTAAATTTAGTGTAGGACACCAACAAGTCATTTTTCAGCGCAAGCGCTGATGGAAACGATGTCTAGCATGCCGTCATTCTGTGTAAAAACTGGTGTAAGCATGACATGACAAAGCTGCCAGGTCTCCCGCAAGGTGATGCCATTGGTCTGGGTTGATGTTAAAGACGTTCATGTCCCGCTTGACAACATCCTTAAAGCGGAGCTTGGGTTGTACTTGGGGAGATGTTCATCTGGCATACAATGTACATGACTGAGCCATCTAAGACGCCTCCCCCGGAACGCAGTGTATGTCACTGCTGTTAGTGAGCTTTAGCATGGTGGTGTTTGGGACCCGATCCTGCCATGCCAAGCCAAAGATCTGACCAGGGTTGCCACAGTTACTTTGAAAAAGTAATCTGATTACTGATTACTTCTTTAAAAAGTAATTTAGTTACTTTACAGATTACTTGATTATAAAAGGAACAAAGTTAGATTACAAGTTACTTTACTAGTTACATTCATTAGCTGCCGACAACGCCCCTGCCACCTCAACATAGGACTGACAACCGGTTTTGCCAACACTCACTTTATTGAAAATGCATTTCTAACAGTAACATCAACAATTTATCTCCTGACATTTTAAGTTGAACTTAAAAACTATTTCCTGAAAAAATATGTTTTTATAAAAATAAAATAAAGACAGTCTTTCTTGACCTAATATATTTAACTGTTAACACTGTAATGGCAAAATTTACTATTTATAATCTACATTGTTTATAAATGTAACTGATAAATTCTTTTTAACATGTTTTTTGTTCTTAATAATAGCGCACATTTTAATTCACTGCAATAATCATTGTAAATTCATTATAAAGCTAGTGAATTGTAACCAAATGCAATTGTATTGTGTGTAAAGAAACAAAAGTTTATGATAGCAAAAATAATAATTTAACATGTTTTTAATAACTTTTTATTAATAAGAGTAACAAATACATTGTACACATAATTTGATTTATATATATTATATTTCCATTGTCTCATGTGAAAACATGATTACATTTGAAAAACATTCACTAGAGTCTGTTTTATCCAACAATAGACTAATTTTAGCAACACATGAACATGGACACACTACCAATCTATGCAATGAATTAACAAAGATTATTATAATTAGGAATGCACCGATACCAGTATCGGTATCGGGCTCGATACCAAGCTCATGTACTCGTAAAAATCCCCCGATACCAAAGACCGATTCCTCATGTGACGTAACTGACAGAAGTTTTTGTGCACAGAGACAGCGGCGGCAGCAGCAGACACAATGTCAGCGTCAGCGGTGTGGAAATACTTCAAAATTAATGACAACAACCCACACAATGCTTTGTTCTGCATTAATATCAAGAGGAGGTGCAAAACCCAGTTCATATAACATAAGTAACCTGATAAAACTGAAATTAAAACATGAAAATGAGCACGGAGAATTTGTATAGGTATCGGTGAGTACAAGAAAAAAAAATGTCGTTACTTGTACTCGGTCCTTAAAAAATAGTATCGGTGCATCCCTAATTATAATAAATTACGAGTGCTATAATTTTGAAAAGGAAAATCAGAGTTTATTATGTTGCTGGCATAATATAGTGTCACCAGGCAAAAAGTTCTTGCCTATAGCTAGCGCCGGCTCTGACTTTCCTCATGCTGTACATGTGACTTGTTGCATACATGACTTCACTCATATATGCGCACCTTTACTCTAAGAGCGAGGTGACTGTTATTCCAGACGCAAGACTGAAGCTGCCCAACAGTTGTTGAGGCATGACCGATCCTGGTATTCAGTTCAGCTTCAAGGCTGTAGTTTGCTGTTATGGTTGAGCCGAGATAGAGAAATCTCTTGACACCCGGCAGCACTGTGCCGTTGATGGTGACGTGAAGAGAAGCTGGAATGTTCTGAGCCATCATCACTGTCTTACTGAGGCTTATGGTAAATCTGAACTCTGTACAGGTGGCGGCAAAAGATGTGCACATCTCCTGAATTTCTTGTTCAGTGTGATCCACGAAAGCAGCTTCATCTGTTTAGAGCAAATAGCGCACTAAGACACTTCACCTTGGACGAGCCAAGCTGAAGAAGTTGCCATCCTACCTGGAGTGCAGCAAGGGCCCAGCCGGATCAGGAAATGCACATCATAGCACAGCCGAGAAATAGATGTCAAACAAGGTGGGAGCAAGCACGCACCCCTGCTTTACTCCGCAGCAGACATCAAACTCATTAGAACAGGCACCATTGAACTGTACAGTTTCCCACATCCCTTCGTGGAAGCCTTGGAGTATTGCAGAGATAGTTACTGGACAACTGAGTCGCTGCAGAACATGGGAAGAGACCAGAGTGACATAATCGAAAGCCTTAGTCAGATCGATAAACAACATGTACAATGGGCGTTGCTGTTTCGCACACTTCCTGAAGCTGGCGTACAGAGAAAATCATGTCCAGGGTCAAGCGACCAGCATGGAAACCGCACTGACTCTCCAGCAGCACCTGGTCAGCAACACGCTGCAGTCTTGGGGGGATAACACAGGCAAAGCATTTTCCCGGAAGGCTAAAGAGCAAGATGCCTTTGTAGTTGTTGCAGTCCTGCCTCTCCCCCTTGTTCTTATTAAGGTTGACGATGTTGGCATTGAGTTTGCTGGGGATGCATTTGTTCTGCCAGCAGCATCGGAACAAGCAGTGAAGCCGCCTAACCAGCACTGCCCCGCCACATTTCAACAGCTCCGCTGGAATTCCATCGCTGTTCTGTGACTTGTTATTCTACAGAGCAGTAATTGCACGCTCAATTCCCATTGTTGAAATCTCTGCATCAGCTCAGTTTTCAGTTTTGGAGTGGGCTTTGGGGTCGCACTATGAAACTTCTTTGGGGTGAGTTTTAAGGTGCAGCGGACATGGGCTTGGTCGGTGTCACAGTTTGCAGAGTGTATACTCTTGTACCTCTTGACAGCATTGAGTTAGCGCCTCCTGACAATGATGTGATCGAGTTGGTGCCAGTATTTGGACCAAGGGTGCATGCAGGTAACCTTGGATATGATAGAGCCAGATGAGAAGGAACCCGGTAAACAGGCCATTAGCGGCGCACAACTTAAGGAGACATTGGCTGTTGTCATTGATTTTGCCAATCCCAAAATGACTCAAGATCGGCCTACAGGTAGTGACATCCCCTCCAACTCTGGCGTTGAAGTCCCCAAGCAGAGCTAGGTCCTCCCCTGCCGGGACGAAACTAATGACCTCTCCAACGTGGGAATAAAAGGCATCCTTGTCCTTTGGGTTCATGTCAAGAGTGGGTGCATAGGCTGAGATTAGAGTGAGAAAGCTAGTCGGGTGTGACATCCGCAAGGATATTAGGTGTTGAGAGCAAGCAGTTGGTTGAGAAACAGTGGACAATAGTGTTTCGCACAGCGAAGCCAACTCCATGCATTGGATGATGATCATCTGGATGACCATACCAGAAAAAGGTGTAGTTCCTCTCGCGCACCAAGCCACTGCCCAGCAGCCAAGTCTTGCTTATAGCAGCAATATCCACTCTTGAGGCAATAAATGACGACTGATTTCCAAGAAGCACTGTTGCGGTTGGAGCGCACCCCAAGACTTCCGATGTTCCAGCACGCCAATGTCAATGAAGAGGAAGTTGCAAAATGTCGACCTGATCACGCCTGCCTTACGCACGTGTCCTGCCAAGCAATGACAGCCTTGAGTACAAGGGCTCCCGATTTGCCTGTCACTGAATATGTTTTTGACCTACCACGCCCTACCTATGACTTGTGGGTCATCTTACTCTTCCGTACAGGTCTGTTAGACCTGCCCACTGCCCACAAGATAAGACACCACCCTGCACCAAATTAGTTTATTTGGGGGTGCTGAGTTTCACATCTATCCTGCATGCAAATGTAGCCTAATGAACGAAGCTCTATGTTAAAATTATTTGCTGGTTTCCACAGGGCGTATTTCATTGACGGTATCCGAGCTGTGCAAGTTGGACCCAAAAAGCTTGCAGAGCTAAACGAATGTCCCTGCTAGACTACCTAGTACTTTCCTTTTTAAACTTGGCTACCAGGCTATTAAAGAGAGAGTATACAATTTTTACAAATATACATTCTCAACTGATGTGGGATTACATTACCTGTATCCTATTTTTTCACGCATAGCTATAGTTTGAGGCCCTTCACTTGGTGATATCCTGGGCCTGGCTGTTTTTTTCCAGTTCCTTTTATGGGATACTGAAGGTTTCCATACACATAGTTGGTCCATGTGAAACTCAGATGATCTAACAAACATAGTTATCAACTTCTTGGCTGGAGATGGTTGAAAGGAAAAATGTAGCCCTGTCCCACTCTCTACAACAGACACTGTCTCTATTGCCATTGCTGGGCATTTTCCACAAACACCACCACTAGTGCGAGGTCACTCCGAGGTCAGTAGCTTCACATTAGGGCTGGGCAATATTGCTAAAATATGATTACAAACAGTATTTTTCCAATTTTTTAAGTATCACAGTATTTGACTGTATTTATTGCTGTTAATAAGCTTTCTCAATTCAGATGATTTACAACTTTCTGACAAATAAAACAGAGAGAGAATAAAGCAAAACTATTGGTTGAACTTTTATCAAAAACTATCAAACAGGAATACTAATAAATAACTTTGAAAACAAAACTCTGTAAACCCAGGGTCTTCATATTATGTGTGGCAGCTTAGAAGAAACTGAAGAATAAATGTCACTCATTGTTGACAATAAGCCAAAAATGAACAAAAATATATTTTTGGTTAGATATTAAGATTTAAGACATTTTGGATAGTCCAAATCCTATAATTCTTTATATTGTTTAAAGGAAGTATGATTACTGAACTATTTAATACCGTTCACTGCTCTCGTTAGTTGAACGGTAGACATAGGGATTCTGCAGGAATTCTGTTTGCACTTTTAATGAAGTGATCTTGTGCTTTCTGGCGAGGTAGTAGCGAGGGCACATATGAATTCTTTACGTAACATTATTCATCACATCAGTCTTTCTGCACCACTGTCTCCTCCACATACTAATGATGAATGGGCAATTCTTGTGTCTTATTTTCATGGTCTGCAGCTGCGACATTCCATCCAAAATTAGGTTATTCTCATTCAGTGCAGCTGGTGAAATGGCACTGTATTTTGTAAATAATTACATTTAACATAAAATAATACTGGTATATAGTTTTAAAAGGTATACCGCCCCCAGCCCTACTTTATGTGCAGCTGCTTTATTCACCCAGTTCTTGCCGTTGCCGTATTTTTGCCTTGCTTTATTCTGGCTCAAACATGTAGCTGTGGTTGTATATTACCATTCAATAACACATTATCAAAGTTAATATCAGCTCTTTGGGTATTTTGGCACTAATCATTGTAGAAAAAATCCCTCTCTAACTCTTGTTATTTAGCTACGTATTTAACAGAAGAATTCAATCCGTAGGATTCTCAAACTCACTACAGAAGTTTTATTCTCGAATCAACTCGATTCAGGGGCGGGACAAATAAAGATCAAGAAGTAAACCCAACAGCTCCCTTGAATCTAGCTGTAGTTTAAAAAAAATATTTAAAAAAGTCACTAAAGTCAAATTTGGATACTTATTGTGGCAGAGTATGGAATTACAAAACTCATTGAGAAATTGTTCTTAGTGTCTGTCATGTAGAAACATGAACAGCAGAACGATTTAGGCATCTGGAGGGATCCTTTAACTCCCATTTCACACTCCCCTAGAAATAATATTAAATAAACAAACAGTTGAAAAAAAAGTTCTGTAAAGTTTGTTTATAATTAATGATTTAAAATATTCTCCCTCCTTCCCATCAACCCCCCAAAGTATGGCTTCACAAGGCTTCCAATTCAACTTAATTTTTAGGGTTCAACTTTTCTGCAGTCCAAACAAAATTACAGTTACAATCTGTAGACTAATCAGCTTCATCTTATTTCAGTATTGCAATGTGGGCAATATCCAGGTGTATTAATGAAAGTCAAATTCTGTTATTAGGCTACAAATCATGTTGTGGCTTTTTGCCAACTTGTTAAATTATTATTTTTGCTATCACATGCTCTTATTGTTTCTTTACCCACAATACAATTGCATTTGGTTACAATTCACGGGTTGTGTAGTGAATTAACAATGATTATTGCAATGAATCAAAACGAGCGCTATTGTTTTAATATCCAAATTCACGTTGCTGGTATAATAACGCGAGGGGCTTCAGTTGCTTGTCATATAAAATTTCACCACTTGATGGGAGCAATTCTTGCACAATGCAGCTTTAAGCTTCACAACAGCATGTGGCAGGTGACACTCTCTGAGATACCAGTTGGTCCTCTGTATAGTGGCAAATTATTATATTTTTTTAGGAAAGCTAGCAATAATTGTACAAATAAATCTCAGATTAGAAGGATACAGTTAAAAACAACAGTGGAACTGGCTTCAAGGTCCAGATGGAGTTTAAACCATGGTTTTAGCATGTCCATTCTGTTGTGTAAGCTAGAGTGAAAGGTTTAGGGTTAGTTGAACATTCCTCTCACAATTGTATTACTGTATCACAGGATGACAATGGTGGAGGAGCCAAGGATACGAAGTTGAAGCTTTGTGAAGTGGGCCGGCATCCAACTTCCGACACAGATGACACAATGTGGGAGGAGTTCCTTCAGGAGCCTGACTCCGCCTCCACTGGCAGCAGTGACAGCGAGGTGGATGGGCGGTACTGCCCAGGTCTGACCCTGCCCCCTTCCACTGTGCTCAGCAGTGATGATGACAACCTGCAGCCGGTGGGTCCGTCAACCGGGACACGTTCACTGTCAGCTAATATGCAGCGTCAACAAGGTTTAGCAAATCAACACACCTGCTTGTTCTCCTGACAGGGCCAGCTTTCATGGCTGCAGGCTTGCCACCCATCCAGGGACCGAGTCAGTGCCATCATCTGGGAGCAGGGCGAGTGCAAGAAAGCCGACATGTCGGTACTGGAGATCAGCGGGATCATCCTGACAAGGGTACACCTCCTAAGAGTGATGCCACTTCTGTTTCATATAGTTAACACAGTCAATACACACTGAATTCTGTACCAATAATGTGAATGATTCAGTGTTGTTCAGTAATGACTTTGGGTTAGCAGGCTATGGAATGTATCTGTATAGACACGATCAGGGCTGCTGTGTCCTTTGTTCCATCCCTTCATCCTCCTAACAGAGGTGGTGTATCCTGTGTAAGGTGAAGGTGGTGGAGCAGGGCATAGGTTACCTGGCACTGGGTGGGCTGGTAACAGCCACGCTGTCACTGCTCCCCTTCGGCTTCCGCCTGACACAGCAGCTGGACACGACGCGCCTCAGCTCCATGTCCCTGGCAGAGCTAGCTGTCATGGCTGTGGGCCCACCAGACACCCAGGCCTACACATTCTTCTTTATCACTACTGTGGAGCGGGCCTGCCTCACAGGACTCTTCTTCTTCATGATGTGTGTTGCAGAGAGAACTTACAAACAGGTCAGCACGTTATTTGCACCGATGTGGAGATACAAATAAACAGCAAACTAGAAATTATGTGGCTGAATACTTCATAATTCTTTTTGAACAGCGTCTTGTTTTCGCTAAATTCTTCAACCACATCACTTCAGCACGAAAAGCGAAGAAGTCAGAAATCCCCCATTTCAGACTAAAGAAGGTGCAGAACATAAAGATGTGGCTGTCGCTACGCTCCTTCCTCAAGGTTTGACTTCCTGTCACTTCTCTGCCTTTTTCTTACTCTGCATCATTACATGGCTTTGACACTAGGGAGATGAAGGTCTTACCCTGAGTGAACTTTTTATTTCCACAGAGACGCGGGCCCCAGCGTTCTGTTGACGTCATTGTTTCCTCCATCTTCCTATTGGCCCTTTCCATCGCCTTCATCTTGTGTACACAGGTCAGAAACATCCAGCAAGAATTGTATCTCCGTTAACTGCACAGGATTCCCAGAAACAATCGATGCCTTGTAAATAATACAGTACCTGTTCTATGATTGAATGTACATTAGTTAAGTTCCAGCCTGTAGAAACAGAAAATGTTTCAAATTAGTCCTTTTCTGTCTACCTTCCAGCTGTTGAACAGTCACCACACATTCCTGGAGTCAGAAACCAATTGGGAGCTAATTGTGTGGGGTTCGTCCCTCATCGTCTTCCTGCTCCGCCTGGCAACTCTGGGCTCTGAGACCAACTGCAAGTACAGCAATGTGTCAGTACTGCTGACTGAACAGGTGAAGCTCGCTGAAATTTCACACTTACGTATGCACAGGCAGACACACTTTCATTTGTCATGAGTTAATTTCCCTCACAGTGATTGTTTTCTTTCAGATCAACTTGTATCTTAAGATGGAAAAGAAACCCAGCAAAAAAGAAAATTTAAACATTGTGAACAATGTTCTCAAACTTGCAACAAAACTAATGAAAGTAAGCATGTCTCAAAATGTGTCTCAACTTTAGCCCCAAGTTCTGTAGTAGGTCAAATGTTTTTGGTTGGCAGCATAATGTGCTTCTCTGGCTTGTGTTGAGGTATAATTTAACCATCTTGTCATACTAACCCTTTTCCCAGGAGCTCGACACTCCCTTTAGACTCCTGGGTCTGACTGTGAACCCTCTAATCTACAACATCACACGGGTGGTCATCCTGTCTGCAGTATCTGCTGTGGTCAGTGACCTGTTGGGCTTCAACATCAGAGTGAGTGGAGACAGTACTGATAACGCAACACTGATACCAGAGTACTGATAACGCAACACTGATACCAAAGAACTGATAACGCAACACTGATACCAGAGAACTGATAACGCAACACTGATACCACAGTACTGATAACGCAACACTGATACCAGAGAACTGATAACGCAACACTGATACCACAGTACTGATAACGCAACACTGATACCAGAGAACTGATAACGCAACACTGATACCACAGTACTGATAACGCAACACTGATACCAGAGAACTGATAACGCAACACTGATACCAGAGAACTGATAACGCAACACTGATACCAGAGAACTGATAACGCAACACTGATACCAGAGTACTGATAACGCAACACTGATACCAGAGAACTGATAACGCAACACTGATACCACAGTACTGACAATGCAACACTGATACCAGAGAACTGATAACGCAACACTGATACCACAGTACTGATAACGCAACACTGACACCAGAGAACTGATAACGCAACACTGATACCACAGTACTGATAACGCAACACCCGACACCAGAGAACTGATAACGCAACACTGATACCAGAGTACTGATAACGCAACACTGATACCAGAGAACTGATAACGCAACACTGATACCACAGCACTGCACTGATACCACAGCGCTGATACCACAGCGCTGATACCACAGCGCTGATACCACAGCGCTGATACCACAGCGCTGATACCACAGCGCTGATACCACAGCGCTGATACCACAGCGCTGATACCACAGCGCTGATACCACAGTGCTTTCACTGAACACACATTCTATGCAGTGATTGAAGTGATCTCTGCCACTTTTCCTCCTGGTTGATGTGTGTTAAAGAGAGTTTTTGTATTGTTCTGAATGTGCAATGTCTCTTCTACAGCTGTGGAAGATCAAGACCTAATGTGAACGTGCTAAACCACAAGCTGTTGGACGCTCTAGGCAGCCAACCTTTAGCATCCACAGGCCATCTCTTCAAAATGTGCAAACCTACTGAGTGATCGCCACTGCATCAAACCTACTGAGAGATCGCCACTGCATCAAAACTACTGAATGATTGCTTCTGCATCACACTGACTGAGTCATCTCAGTGCCTCCCAGAAACACCTAACTTCATACACAAGCATGAGCTCTTGAATTAGTCATTCACATACTGTTGGTGACATAATCATTGTGGCCTGAACCCGCCTGCAGCGCCAGTTCCATTAACCCGGTGCCTGTATCTGGAATGGACCTAACCACTTCCTGGCTGAAGTAACCAGAGGATGGCTTCTGAACATTTAGAAAGAAATTTAGATGTGAACTGTTTCAAGATGTGGAAAGTTTGGAATAGCCTAGGAAACAAGAATGAACAAATATATTAAAGGATTTTTCATTCCAGTGTGGTTTGGCACTGCAGCTACTGTAGTAGGCAGTCCAGGATACTTGAAATGAAAATTGATAGGTCTTCAAAAATTAGTTTCTGAACTAAAGTGTTTGTTTATTTTTTTAAATAGGATATATTTAACTCTAAAACTATTGTGTGATATTTAAGGGGAAGGTGAAAAAGCTTCTCTGGGTTTTTTATGAGTGTATGTCATTATTAACTAATGCTGCATTCATAACCACTTGGGATCTTACTACGAACAACTGAGTAAAATAAATATGAATTGCCTTCCAACTGGTAATTACTAGTGGTAAACTTGTCTGTTATCCCTGAGACTTACAGTATGCACATGCTGATTTCTGCCCTGACCTACTTAGAATAGATAACATTATTTTCTGTAATAAAATGTAAGAAAATATAAGTTTTTGTAGTATAATATAAAGAACAAATGTAAAAAAGCAATCTATAAAATTCTATACTTTACAGGCATGATAGCTCTTTATTACATTTGATGCTGTGCAACTTATTGGTCATTAGCCTGTCTGCATTTTTCAACAAGTACAAAGCATGTGAGTACATCCAATAGTAGTATGTATTAGAACAACATAGACTGTTCTAGACTGTTCAGAGGCCTCTTTTTTTAAAGGTTGTTATGGAGTGGACATCGCCATTGAGGTTTTCCGACATTTTTATGTAGTCAGCTGGGTGTAAACATTATTTTTTATGGTTGACACTTTACTGTTGCTTTTAGTGCCACAAAATCAAATCCCATTGTCACAACGTCAAAATATCTTAACAAAATATACAGCTGCTTGTTTTTTGGCAACTGGTTGTAAATATGACTGTAGCCAAAAAGGATCCCCGAGAAGTGTGTAGTATTATGTAATTTATAGGCCAATTTGTGACCTAATGATAACCAATCCATAACAATAATAATTTCAGGGTTACCTGTGGTATTATATTGATTCTACTTAAGTATGTCTAGTATTAAACAATAGATGATGCACATATAAACAACATAGACATCCATACAAAATTTGAAGTAAAAGAAATGTATCAAATGGCACTGAATGCTCTTCTTACTATATAGGCTATATTATGAAGATTACGGTAAAGATATTTTGACGCAAAGAAGTTGGCTAGATGCTTTTCTTGCTTGGGACTAGGACATCAAACCGGTAGTGCGCACCACCAATCACTGCGTAGACTGCGTCGACCGACAAAAACCGTACCAGACAGTCTCGCCACCAGCTACAGCGCGACATACGAGACCGTGTGGATTTGTCAGATCGGCCGTTTCAATTCTAATTGCCACATCCCCTCCCAGATTGCAGGTAAATTACAGTAGCTGTTATGAGGACAACGGCCGGTGTCTATATCCCTTTGAATTGCAATTATTTGGTGTAGGCTATATAACGCGATACATGTGCTGTCTGTCCGCTGAATAGTTTAGGCATATTTGTTATCCCTGGTTTTAGGAGGTGTGCGCTTTAGGTGATGGTTGCCGAGAATGGAGATAGCAGCTGCGAAGATTTGATGGCAGTTAGGCCCTGCTATGTTTTGCTTCCCTGGTAACATAAATAAATAGAAATCAGGTGCTTTTCATTATGATTCAGAACCATCTCAAGATTTCTTTTGGAGTTATCTAATAATTTGTTATTGTTTTTAATGTTTTATGCAAACCAGTCCTCCAGAATAAATTTTGGGCTTTTCTTATTGCATTTGTGTAGGACACAATCCTGTAAGGTTTCTCTAAGCAGACATTTTTAGGGATTTCTCAAGGACGTAACATATGGTTCCAAATCATGATATAACATATTTTGTTTCACTTGATTAGAACGCTTTGCAGCTATGTAAAGTGGTTGCATTAAAGTAGAAATTTCTTAAATTTTGTTTCAGATGCCATTCTGTTGTAGAAGCTTTTGGAACCTAACTCAACAAGACATAATTTACCATGTCAACAGTGGCAGAAAGTTTCATATCAAGTGTCAACTCTGCTGAAGTCAAGAAATCAGAGGTCAGAGTGAACGAAAAACAATGTTGTAAGTATGGTA
Source organism: Umbra pygmaea (assembly GCA_016801145.1). Taxonomy (NCBI): domain Eukaryota; kingdom Metazoa; phylum Chordata; class Actinopteri; order Esociformes; family Umbridae; genus Umbra; species Umbra pygmaea. The sequence goes on from JACXGM010000493.1 coordinate 60,238, forward strand.
CTAATACCCAGAGGGGAAATTTTAACACAATTCACCAAGAAGAGTTTATTAATTAATATACTATTTAATGTTCTTCTCATACCACACGGGTCACCCATATCTTGTTATCAATAAGGGAAATACCCTTAGTTACGGGAGGCCAAGCCTTTACGAAGACAAGTCTCTGCCCCTACCGAGTACAGTCACCCATTAACATATGGTACACACAAAAGGGTTGAACATACAAAGACCAAGATTTTATCAGCTGTTCACTGAAAGTCACCGCTACAGTATCTCAGTAGGCACAGAACAAGACATTTCATTACCTAATTAAACAGAATTCTTCCACATATATTATGGATTTTGCTAAACGGAAGATATGTTGTGAATTTGCAAAAACATATGTTTGGAATATGCTAACACATGATTTTGAAGTGGGGAATGCATTCTACAGTCCCTTTTTAAGACTGTCTCAAAATACATTGCACCCTAAGGAATAAAAGGTTTTTGGGTCATTCTTGCAATGCGGTGCTATTTGGACCTCATTATTGTTTTTTCTTAAATAATGTAATATTTTAAATGTTTCTCATATGGTTTGTTCAAACGTCCATGTTTAACATTGAGTTAAGTGTTTAGTTGAACACAAATTAAGGTAAAGCAAAAAGTGAACACAAAATTATACATGCGATGGGAATACCAAACTAGTGTTGGAATGACCTATACAACCTATGGGAATGACGCATAACAGGTTGGAAAGCAATAAAAACACTTGTAGTTTAACATGAACTGACATTAGAAATGTATTTAATATTTTCTACACTTTTATCGACATGCTCCACCCGGTTATCAATATTTCTATCCGAGTTGGGGTCCCAACAGTGTGGATGATGTTTAGGCTAATTTAGCCAAAGCTCTGCGAGTGAGAAAGATGGACCTATAACCTAGCATTGATGACAAACGTAAACAGTATGTGAACCTCTGTGTCAAAGCATATTTTTAACTATGATCTCATTATGAAATTATTCTTTATTTATTAACGATAAAACTTGATTTATTTTCTCCGTAGTATAGCCTAACAGGGTGGACATTTATAATTGGGATACAGAGTGACATTATGAGAAATATATAGATTTTTCGAAATATATAGATTGAAGATGAAGTAACTTCTCAGCTTTCTGTTGTTTTCTTACCTAAGAACTGATGACACTCCACAAATAAGATGTCATTGTATAAATGCATTTTTATTACAACAGAACTACTACAGCCTAAAAGGGTGAAAAGTGACACACATAATATGTTTAAATGTGGCATGATGCAGTAGCTTGCCCATTGCAGATCAGAGCTTCTATCTGAAAAGCGTGTTTACTTGGTTATAGGTTTAGATACTGCCAGTAACGTTTTATTTCATTGTGTGGTGGCTACAACAGGGGTCAGTATTTAGACTCCTAGACTTTTTTCACATTTAAATATCCTATAGTCTTACTCTAAAATGGAAGAAAAATTTCTCATCAATTTACAAACAATATCCCATAATGACAAAGCAAAAACAGGTTTTGTTAGATTACTTCATCTTATTTATTTGTCAGACAGTATAGGGTAGTAGCTATATACATACCAATGTAATGTGTAATACTAATGCACTATACTGTGTCTTTCTATTCAGCATGGGCATCCTACATGACAAACTCTCCCACAGTAATAGTTATGATCGGCCTTCCTGCAAGAGGAAAGACATACATGTCCAAGAAACTGACACGATATCTAAACTGGATAGGGGTGCCAACCAAAGGTAAGTGGGGACTTTTGAGGACGTTCGGTATATCATCTCCCATTTATATGACATACTATTGGCAGTGGACTTTATATGGATTTATTTACATAAACATCACTCGGCAAAACGTAGAATTACTCCAATTTAATATCACAAAATGTCCATACTTTATCAAATATTTATAATATATAGCATAGTGGAAGGATCATATTTGAAAACATTTAGTCAACAGATTGTAATTTAGGTGCATTCAAAAGCGCATCCTAAAATGCAGAAATTGAATTGGTCAACAATCTGCGACATTCACTCCAATTGGCTACAGGAAAGCAGCTGCCTCCAAATGGCACTCAGATGACATTGTGAGAGACAGGACCCAGGTAGTCCACGAGCCAATGAAGTCAGTTAGCTCAGATGGGGTCATAATAACATTTTGATTTTCTCCATATAGAATGAATATATATATATATATACATATATATACAGTTGTGTGCATAAGTTTAGTTACCCCTGACAATTTCCATGATTTTCATTTATAAATAATTGGGTGTTTGGATCAGCAATTTCATTTTGATCTATCAAATAACTGAAGGACACAGTAATATTTCAGTAGTGGAATGAGGTCCATAGGTTTAACAGAAAATTTGCAATATGCACCAAAACAAAATTAGACAGTTGCATAAATTTGGGCACCCTAGTCATTTTGTTGATTTGAATACCTGTAACTACTTAGTACTGATTAATTGGAACACACAATTTGTTTGGTGAGCTCAATAAGCCTTGCACTTCATAGACAGGTGCATCCAATCATTAGAAAAGGTATTTAAGGTGGCCAATTGGAAGTTGTTGTTCTCTTTGACTCTCCTCTGAAGAGTGGCAACATGGGGGCCTCAAAACAACTTTCAAATGACCTGAAAACAAAGATTGTTCAACATTATGTTTTAGTGGAAGGCTACAAAAAGCTATTGCAGAGATTTAAGGTGTCAGTGTCTACTGTGAGGTACATAGTGAGGAAAATGGAAGACCACAGGCACAGTTCTTGTTAAGGCCAGAAGTGGCAGGCCAAGTAAAATATTGGAGAAGCAAAGGCGAAAGATGATGGGAACGGTCAAAAACAGCCCACAGACCACCTCCAAAGACCTACAACATCATCTTGCTGCAGATGGTGTCACTAAGCATCGTTCAACAATTTAGCACTTTTGCACAAGGAGAAGATGTACAGGAGAGTGATGCGGAAGAAGCCTTTTCTGCACACACGCTACTTCAATTGCTTTTGTTTGATTTGTTCATTGAAAACAGCTGACAGTCTGTACATTTTGACAATAACCCAACTGTATATACATTTATATATCCAACGTATAGGGTTGAGGACCAAAAATAATATCTAAAATTCTTGTACTGAAAAAAAAAATAGTAGGCTGCTGCTGGCCTCTGGTCCTAACAATTATTTCAGTTGAGTAAGGCACTTAAAAGATGCATTCTGGGATTTTTGTGAATATATAACTTGAATCACTGTCATACCTCAATTATCTCAATTGTAAGTTTGAAAACGAGTGGTTTTGATGATATATCGGTTAAATACATTACGAAAGATACAATTTTCGGTGGCCCATTTCAGCACTTTTTAAACCAGTGTCCAAAAATTCCAGAATACATGTTTAACCACCCACCATGTAGTTAACCTCTGTGCTAGGTTAAACTCAGTGTTAGGTTAAACTCAATGTTAGGTTACTAGGTAAACTCAGTGTTATAGGTTAAACTCAATGTTAGGTTAAACTCAGTGTTAGGTTACTAGTTAAACTCAGTGTTAGTTAAACTTAGTGTTAGGTTAAACTCAGTGTTAGGTTACTGTAGAAATCAAATCCCCCCCCGCCCATCTGATGAATTGCAGTTAAACCCTGCTGTCCTTTCCTACCCTGTTCCCCTTTCTTTGCTATTATAATGAATACATTTTATATGTACTGTATAATTCATCCATTTATTAAATTTGTTGTTTTGTTGTTGCTATTTGTTAATAAATCTTGTTTGTTTATCAAATATATTATCTTCCTGAGATTGGTGATTTTTGCTTTTTTTGCTCTTGTGCTTGCCTGCTTCATTACCTTTATAACTCCCCTACCTGGTTTGTAGGTTTCAGTTAAATGAGTTTAATACTCATGGAATATAGGAATATCTCCATTAAATTGTTTGTAACTAAATGAATTCTCAGGTTACTCCAGAACAGATCCTAATTCAAAGATGTTTGGACAGCTTTGAGGACACAATCGACCATACAGACACTGATAAAGCCGTAGCCTAACACTTGTTGTTACCATTTTGTTCATTTTGTAGTGTTTAACTTGGGTGTTTACCGCAGAGAAGCTGTCAAAGCTTACAAGTCCTATGACTTCTTCAGGCACGACAACAAAGAAGCCATGGAAATAAGGAAGTATGTTACATGTTTTATTCATGCAATGATATGCATTAATACTGAGTTACAGTAGTCTCAGCTGCCTTGCAGAGGGTTTTAATGGCATATTTTAATTTATATTGTCTTAGAACAGTCCCATATGAGGGAAAACATTTGCTAAACGAGGCAACCTTTTTATATTTTAATTGAAAGTTTTCTAGACAGCCAATCACAGGTCTGTAAAATTATTTTATGAATAGTAAAACAAAGTAAAAAGGATTGGTATTTTAAGCAACAATAACAAACCATTACTCTGGTAGAGAAATAAACATTCAAAGGGAAAGTTCCCCCATTTTTAAATAAAGCCTGATTTCTATTTGTATAATTGTAGCTGAATCATATCTTATTGTCTTGTTTGTCATGTGCTTCATTAAAGGCCAGTAATGATAAAAGTGAAATGGGATTGCAAGGTTGTGCGTGTTGTGGCTTCACAAATGCTTTGCTGCATACCTCTGTTTTAACGAGTGGTTATTTCCGTCAAAGTTACTCTTCTATCAGCTTGAAGCAGTCGGCCCATTCTCCTCTGACCTCTAGCATCAACAAGGCATTTTCGCCCACAAGACTGCCGCATACTGGATGTTTTTCCCTTTTCACACCATTCTTTGTAAACCCTAGAAATGGTTGTGCGTAAAAATCCCAGTAACTGAGCAGATTGTGAAATATTCAGACCGGCCTGTCTGGCACTAACAACCATGCCACGCTCAAAATTGCTTAGATCACCTTTCCCATTTTGACATTCAGTTTGGAGTTCAGGAGATTGTCTTGACCAGGACCACACCCCTAATTGCATTGAAGCAACTGCCATATGATTGGTTGAATAGATAATTGCATTAATGAGAAATTGAACGGGTGTTCCTAATAATCCTTTAGGTGAGTGTATGTGGTCATGTATTTTAAAATATATGATATGGTTTTTCAAATATATGGCCATATATTAGATTTCCTAATGACCTGATGACCTCAGTTATGTTTGCAGGGCATCCAAACCACATGAGGGAAGCTAGAGTACATTGAGATACAGAAGTCCCTGATGACAATGCCTTCCCACTTCCTGGGGATTGCTGCAAATGTGCATATCGTATGGGCCTTCCCAGCAGCTCAGATAGCACAGTCATGAATAGAGCACTGTGGTGCTCAGATTAATGATACTAAATAGAGTGTTAAACCTCTACCTCACCTCGGAGGCTCCAGCCAGCACTAAAGTAGACATAGTAATCACTGACAAAACAATCTGAATAGGCTTAAAAAGTAAACATTAGTTCATGTAAATAATTAAAATTAATGAACAGGTGAATACACTTTTCACATGTTAAATCTAATTGTTACGCACTGCTCCCCAGGAGGGGAGTGGGATGTCAAACCCACTGCACTGAACACCCTGAGGTCAGCAAAAGAGGCCTGGGGTCGAAGGTGCGAGCAAGGACACAAAGACAACAGGTTACCCTATAAACTAGGCTTTTATTTAGCCACTGTAAAATATTTTAGGAAAGTGAGCAGACTGTGGGTACCAAACCAAAGAACTAAACAAAAAGTCCCCCACCCCCTTACCTGTCCTATCTCCCACACAAAACAAAATAAACTGGCACTTTTAGCTTTCCCTAACAAGTTTAGCTTTCCTTAAGGTAATTATTAGAATCAGGTGTGCTTTATTAGGGTTGAAATGAAAACTTACAGGATGGTGGCTCTCCAGGAACAGGGTTGGACAGTCCTGCTCTAAAGGGAACGGTATGATGGATAATGGTAATTGTTCTCAGCTGCACCAAAGAACGGGGGGGAGGAGTCAGTGATAAGTGTTGATTTAAGGGACTGATGACTGGATCTGCACCACCTGTGGGGAAATACGAAAAGAACAGAACAAACACACATACCGAACACTATACAGGACCAGGGGACGTAACACTAATTATATTGCTTTTTGTTGTAACTCTACAAAACTTGGCACATTGCATAATTTCATTGTTATTATTCAGGTTTTGATACAGAAAACATAATATAATTCTGGTTGACAAATTTCTTTTAAATAAAATTCACTTTTTTTTTAATCAACACAAGTACATATGAAACGCAATGAAGGCATCCTAATTGAGCTAATAAAATAAAATAGCCAATAAATAAATAGCCAATAAAAAAGTAGATTTTTCTGAGTTTTGATTGCATACCTGCCCACTTTAATGCAGAAAGCTGTCATTGCAAATTTCTTCTTCCCAGACAGTGTGCTCTGGTAGCTCTGGAGGATGTCAACATATATCTTAATGAGGAAGGAGGACAAATTGCTGTAAGTCATATACAGTCTCGTTTTAGTTCTCTTTGGTCTGCTTAATGTATTTTAGATTTATTTACTAGGTTTGTAATGTTCTCTTTGCATTGAATAGGTATTTGATGCCACTAACACAACAAGGGAGAGAAGAGACCTAATTCTTGATTTTGGGAAAGACAATGCATTTAAGGTAAAATCCAATGGGCTAAATTGATAATATATTTTTTGTTTTGAATAATTTAAGTGAACATGTAATGAACTATTACAGACTGATAGTGGTGCTAGACCTTTTGAAATGCTATAGTCTGAAAACACAGCCAGATATTACTGTACAAAATGTGATCAAATGTGATACAAACAGACATCACGGTTTTAAAAGAAACGGACAAAAAAAGTTTTTAAGATATTACCTGTAAATACATGAATGCAGCTTTGTACTTTGCTCCAGGATATAATATTACTGTTTTCTGGGGATTTTGTAACTGATCGCCTAGTGTAATCGATAAGGCACTCGACTTCCATACAAAGATTGCCAGTTCAAAACCTGACTAGGGATATTTTTGGTGAAGATAATACAAACCAATAAACAAATGTGACATATTTTAATGTTTCAGAGGTTTACAGAGTTTTTACAGTATATACTTGTATGTATATCCATTTCAAAGGTCTGTTGAAGAACTATAGCGTCACAATGGAAATAATCTTTCCAGCTGACCAGACTACAGATGCTGTAAAAACTGTATTTCTTGATTTTAAAAATAAAATAACAATGTATATCTAATAATGATTCCTTACACTAAGCAGTGATTTGTAACAACAATAAAAGGGTGGCCTAAAATGCATAAATTGTATCAAAGAAGGACCATTGTGGAGGTCCGTGAGGTGTAGTGGGCTAAGTTGCTTCATTGCAGGACAGTCTACATAACGGTGGTAATGGATTCAAGCCTGAACATGGGTCCTCTGACTTTCCCTGGTCCTGCTGCACGAGGCAGCGCAAATTGGCACTGCGCAGACCGGGATTTGGGTTAGATAAATCAGATTAACTATCCTACCACGTTGCTCTCCAACGACTCCTTGTGTTCAGATTGGGTGCCTGTAAATTCAATCCTGAAGATATAGTCGGTGAACTATATCTAATCATCCCGTGCTTGATCCTACTAAGGCTTCCATGTTGGGTGAGCAATGCGAAAAGAATCGGCAGCTTGGGCAACATGTGGTTGGATGAATCACGTGTGCACCCCTTGTCATCCAAATCTGTCCAAGGAGTTGCGAAGCTGCTGACAAGGGAGGAAAATCTGGAAAAATTCACAAAAGATTTGTGTGCCCATCGACAAAGCAAAACTCGTCATGTCCTCATTGCAATTCCTGTTTAAAATGCAAGACATTAACTGCATGGTTTAGAAAATCATTCTCCATTTTAAACAGTTTTTTTCTGATTATTAAAGTATAACAAAATACCTGTTCTACAGATTTTGGAGGCAGGTTACCAAAAGTAGCTCTGTTTTCCCTCTTTGAAATTCTACACAGTGCACATTAGGCTCAGTCAGCCTCAGCTGATGGCAGCACACACCTCTCATCAATCTATAGTCCTCATTAGTAATTCATCTGCCTATTAAGGCCATCCATTCCCCCAGTCTGGAGCATGTGGTTATTGCATCTGTGCGCTCTCTCTCCCGCCCCTGCCTCCACCTGTTTGGTTCTGTGTCGTCGTGGGTGGGGTTTGGTACTGCGTACCTAGCTCACTGCCATACTTATTGTTAGTCATAAATGACATACGTGTTGTGAATATGGTGGTGAGTTTCCCGTAAGGTACAGAACCAAAGGCCAAGAGACTTGAGTCATGCGAATCACTGTGTATGACTGTACACCTTTGTTATTTATATAATACAATGTTGTTAAAGTCACTTGGTGTTTCATGTCTAAACTTAGTATAATAAGGTCACCACATATCCACAGGTCTTTGTGAAACAGTACAGCATTTTCTCCTGCAAAGGCAAGCTATAGTGTCCTGCATTTTATTTACAAATTCCAACACAGTTAATTTACCAAAAGGTTTAGTGTGTCCCGCGAAATTATCCTGTAGGATTCTCTGTTTGGTGTGCATCTTGCTAAATTATCCTGTAGGATTCTCTGTTTGCTGTGCATCTTGCTAAATTATCCTGTAGGATTCTCTGTTTCGTGTGCATCTTGCTAAATTATCCTGTACTGCATATATGTATTTTAAACGTGGTCACCTTAAAGGATGCCATCATTCATTGAGTTGTGCTGCTTTGTTTCCAACAGGTGTTTTTCGTGGAGTCTGTGTGTGACGACCCAGAAGTCATTGCTGCTAATATTCTGGTATGTTCTAATGTAGCAAATGTACGTAATGGTTTACCATGACCCCAAACCAAAGTCAAATTATAACTTTTATATTTATTAACTTTCCATGTTGTCACCATCCTTAAACATTATTTTTCTGCATTCAAATGTTCTGGGTATTACTTCACATTCACCTCCTGTATCTAGTCTTTTCTAATATGTTTGGTATTTCCTCATACAGGAGGTGAATGTATCTAGTCTTTACTAATATGTTTGGTATTTCCTCATACAGGAGGTGAATGTATCTAGTCTATTCTAATGTGTTGGGTATTTACTCATACAGGAGGTGAATGTATCTAGTCTATTCTAATGTGTTGGGTATTTACTCATACAGGAGGTGAAGGTATCTAGTCTTTTCTAATATGTTTGGTATTTCCTCATACAGGAGGTGAATGTATCTAGTCTTTTCTAATATGTTTGGTATTTCCTCATACAGAAGGTAAAGGTATCTAGTCGAATGTAATGTGTTGGGTATTTCCTCATACAGGAGGTGAAGGTATCTAGTCCATTGTAATGTGTTTGGTATTTACTCATACAGAAGGTGAAGGTATCTAGTCTATTCTAATGTGTTAGGTATTTACTCATACAGGAGGTGAATGTATCTAGTCTATTCTAATATGTTTGGTATTTCCTCATACAGAAGGTAAAGGTATCTAGTCTATTCTAATATGTTTGGTATTACCTCATACAGAAGGTGAAGGTATCTAGTCGAATGTAATGTGTTGGGTATTTCCTCATACAGGAGGTGAAGGTATCTAGTCCATTGTAATGTGTTTGGTATTTCCTCATACAAGAGGTGAAAGTATCTATTCCATTCTAATACAGTGCATCCGGAAAGTATTCACAGCACTTCACCTTTTTCTAAATTTTGTTATGTTAAACCCTTATTCCGAAAATGAAATTCAGTATTTCCCTCACAATTCTACAAACAATACCCCATAATGACTGTGTTTGAAATCTTAGCAAATATATTAAAAATATAAAACGAAAAAAGCTTCACATCCTCTGCTCAATACATTGTTGAAGCACCTTTGGCAGAAACTACAGCCTCGTGTCTTTTTAAGTATAATGCTACAAGCTTGGCACACCTATTTTTGGGCAGTTTCTCCCATTCTTCTTCGCAGGACCTCTCAAGCTCCATCAGGTTGGATGGGGAGCATTGGTGCACAGCCATATTCAGATCACTCCAGAGATGTTTAATCAGGTTCATGTCTGGGTTCTGGCTGGACCACACTAGAACATTCACTGAGTTGTCCTGTAGCCACTCCTTTGTTATCTTTGCTGTGTGCTTAGAGTCGTTGTCCTGTTGGAATATAAACCTTCGCCCCAGTCTGAGGCGCTCTGGAGCAGGATTTCAGCAAGGCTGCATCTGTACATTGCGGCATTCATCTTACCCTTGATCCTGACTAGTCTCCCAGTTCCTGCCTAGAGTGCGATGCTGCCACCACCATGCTTCACTGTAGGGATGGTATTGGCCAGGTGATGAGCGGTGCCTGGTTTCCTCCAGACATGATGGTTGCCATTCAGGCCATATAGTTCAATCTTTGTTTCATCAGACCAGATAATTTTGTTTCTCATGGTCTGAGAGTCCTTCAGGTGCCTTTTGGCAAACTTGAGGTGGACTCTCATGTGCCTTTTACTGAGGAGTGGCTTCCGTCTGCCCACTCTACCATATAAGCCTGATTGGTGGAGTGCTGCAGAGATACTTGTTCTTCTGGAAGGTTCTCATTTCTACACAGAGAAAAGCTGGAGCTCTTTCAGAGTGACAATCGGGTCCTTGGTCACCTCCCTGACTAAGGCCATTCTCCCCCAATCACTCAGTTTGCCTGGGCGGCCAGTTCTAGGAAGTGTCCTGGTGGTTCGAATCTTCTTTTATTTACGTATGATGGAATGCTCATTGGGACCTTAGATGCTTCAGATATTTTTCTGTACCCTTCCCCAGATCTGTGCCTCGATACAATCCTGTCTCAGAAGTCTACAGGAAATTCTTTGGACTTCATGGCTTGGTTTGTGCTCTGACATGCACTGTGGGACCTTATATAGACAGTTGTGTGCCTTTCCAAATCATGTCCAATCAACTGAATATACCACAGGTGGACTCCAATCAGGATGGGGCGCAGATGGCTCAGTGGGTAGGGAGTCAGACTAGTAGTCAGAAGGTTGCCAGTTTTATTCCCGACTGAGCCAAATGTCGTTGTGTCCTTGGGCAAGACACTTTACCCTAATTGCTCCCAGGTCGTTGCTGTAAATAAGAAATTGTTCTTAGTCAACTTACCTGGTTAAATAAAGGTTAAATAATAAAAATAAAGGTTGTGGAAACATCTCAAGGATGATCAGATGAAACAGGATGCACCTGAGCAAAATATTGAGTGTCATGGCAAAGGCTGCGAATAATCATGTACATGTGCTTTTTTTGTTTTTTATTTTTAATAGATTTGCTGAGATTTCAAACACATTCACTTTGTCATTATGGGTTATTGAATGGGAGAATCTGCCCAAACATAGGTGTGCCAAGCTTGTAGCATCATACTCAAAAAGACTTGAGGCTGTAATGGCAGCCTAAGGTGCTTCAACAATGTATTGAGCAGAGGCTGTGAAGACTTGTGTACACATGCTTTTACGTTTTATATTTTTTATATATTTGCTAAAATTTTAAACACGTTATCATTATGGGGTATTGTTTGAATTGTTAGAATTTTGAGGGAAATAATGAATTTAATAAATTTCGGAATAAGGGTGTAACATGACAAAATGGGAAAAAAGTGAAGCGCTGTGAATACTTTCCAGATGCACTGTATGTTTGCTGTTTTCTCAAACAGGAGGTGAAGGTATCTAGTCCATTCTAATATGTTTGCTGTTTTCTCATACAGGAGGTAAAGGTATCTAGTCCATTCTAATATGTTTGGTATTACCTCATACAGGAGGTGAAGGTATCTAGTCCATTCTAATATGTTTGGTATTACCTCATACAGGAGGTGAAGGTATCTAGTCCATTCTAATATGTTTGGTATTACCTCATACAGGAGGTGAAGGTATCTAGTCCATTCTAATATGTTTGGTATTACCTCATACAGG
>JACXGM010000494.1:0-24586 GCA_016801145.1 Umbra pygmaea
GTACGGACAACAGGGTCAACGGTATGATCAACAGTATAGACAACAGGGTCAACAGTATGATCAACAGTACGGACAACAGGGTCAACGGTATGATCAACAGTATAGACAACAGGGTCAACAGTATGATCAACAGTACGGACAACAGGGTCAACGGTATGATCAACAGTATAGACAACAGGGTCAACAGTATGATCAACAGAATGGACAACAGGGTCAACGGTTTGATCAACGGTATGGCCAGCAGTGGGGACGTTGCCGAAATAGACGCCAGTCTTACTTGGGTGCCGACTCAGGAATGGCTATGGGACAAGCATTCGGGGAGAAGGGAATGGCTATGGGACAAGCATTCGGGGAGAAGGGAATGGCTATGGGACAAGCATTTGGGGAGAAGGGAATGGCTATGGGACAAGCATTCAGAGAGAAAGGAATAGCTATGGGACAGTCGTTTGGAGGAGATCTGCATCAGAAGATGTTTGGTGGATGGGACATGAGACAGACAGATGCCCTGGATGAAGACACGGACAGGGGGAGGGACCGACAGGACAGGAGGAGGGATAGATACAACTATGATTCTACATATAACCATCAGCACACAGCCGACTCAGAGATGATCCACAAGCGCCAGCCAAGACAGAGTGTTTACTTCTTCAAGGGAGGTAAGGAAGAACATTTTGCAAGGAACAAAACATACATCTATATGATTCTTTGTCAAATAGCCACAATCATTTCTCTGTGTTGTTGTTTTTCCAGATAAGTACTACAGAGTGGATTTGAAGTCTAAGAGAGTAGACCTAGCCAGGCCATCATACCCAAGATCCATTGGAAAGTACTGGCTGGGCTGCCCAGAAAAACACCATGCGGCAGAGAAAAAATAGTTTCTCAAATGGACATACAACATTTTAATATAGCGTGTTAAAATGTTGATCAAAGACTCAAATAGTCACCAGTAATTTTGAGCTGAATTTTGAATTATCAAAAAAATGGTACATACAAGGCTTATATTATATATATGTAAATCTCATACAATTAAGCACATTTTGTCATAGGGACAACTGTAAAAGTTACCCATATGTTATTGGACTTGAGATCCACAGCTCAATTTAGTCAAACCTGAATGTCAGTATTTGTGCTGCGTCTCCGTCTACACCTTATTGAGATCAATGAAGCCCCACCTACTTCTAATGACCCCATTCTGCCTGGTAAAGGCCAAAGTTCAGTTTGTTGGTGTCTATCCATGCTCCGTGGACTTTGACAGTTATCTTTCCTTGAGGTAAGTTAACAGTTTCAAAACATTTATTTTCTGAAAATCATAAGAAACATAAGAAAAGTGTCTACTTCCACATACTTTCCCCGATGTGGCTCAAAGATGTTTGGTAGGTTTGTTAGAGTATGTATGTTACTGCAACGCAATGCATTTCATCTACATACAGGACATGAAAATCAGCATTTAAACCCTTTTCTTAATAAGCATAATGGATTAATAAAAACTCCTCTCCTCCAAGGATGTTCATACGTGGATGCAAGGACTGATCATCCATAAGAGTCAACCATGTTTACATGCAAAAACAATTATATTATTTGGAGTTTTGATTATATTAGACAGTTGCTCTTGGTCATTTATAGAAATTATAGGCAATTACCCTAAACACCCCCAGTAAAGGAGTGGTTCTGCAGGTGGTGACCACAGACCACTTCTCAGTTCCTATGCTGATGTTTTGGTCACTTTTGAATGCTGGCGGTGCTTTCACTATAGTGGTAGCATGAGACAGAGTCTACAACCCACACAAGTGGCTTAGGTAGTGCAGCTCATCCAGGATGGCACATCAATGCAAGGTGTGGCAAGAAGGTTTGCTGCGTCTGTCAGCGTAGTGTCCAGAGCATGGAGGCGCTACCAGGAGACAGGCCAGTACATCAGGAGATGTGGAGGAGGCCGTATGAGGGCAACAACCCAGCAGCAGGACCGCTACCTCCGTCTTTGTGCAAGGAGGAGCAGGAGGACCACTGCCAGAGCCCTGCAAAATGACCTCCAGCAGGCCACAAATGTGTATGTGTCCACTCAAACGGTCAGAAACAGACACCATGAGGGTGGTATGAGGGCCCGATGTCCACAAGTGAGGGTTGTGCGTTTGGCATTTCCCAGAGAACACCAAGACTGGCAAATTCACCACTGGTGCCCTGTGCTCTTCACAGATGAAAACAGGTTCACACTGAGCATGTGACAGATGTGACAGAGTCTGGTGATGCCGTGGAGAACGTTCTGCTGCCTGCAACATCCTCCAGCATGACCGGTTTGGCGATGGGTCAGTAATGGTGTGTGGTGGCATTTCTTTGGGGGGCCGCACAGCCCTCCATGTGCTCGCCAGAGTTAGCCTGGCTGCCATTAGGTACCGAGATGAGATCCTCTGACCCCTTGTGAGACCATATGCTGGTGCGGTTGGCCCTGGGTTCCTCCTAATGCAAGACAATGCTAGACCTCATGTGGCTGGAGTTTGTCAGCAGTTCCTGCAAGAGGAAGGCATTGATGCTATGGACCGCCGATTCCCCAGACCTGAATATGATTGAGCACATCTGGGACATCATGTCTCGCTCCAACCACCAACGCCACGTTGCACCACAGACTGTCCAGGAGTTGGCGGATGGTTTAGTCCAGATCCGGGAGGACATCCCTCAGGAGACCATCTGCCACCTCATCAGGAGCATGCCCAGGCATTGTAGGGATGTCATATGGGCACGTGGAGGCCACACACACTACTGAGCCTCATTTTGACTTGCTTTAGGGACATTACATCAAAGTTCAATCAGCCTGTAATGTGGTTTTCCACTTTGATTTTGAGTGTGACTCAATATCCAGACCTCCATGGGTTGATTAGTTTGATTTTCATTGATAATTTTTGTGTGATTTTGTTGTCAGCACATTCAACTACGTAAAGACGAAAGTATTTCTTACGATTAGTTCATTCATTCAGATCTAGGATGTGTTATCTTAGTGTTCCCTTTATTTTTTTTTAGCAGTGTAGAATAGCGCTAAACAGACTTAAGTTTGCTTGTTAATGGTGGCAGGTCTATCTTGTTTTTTGTCTTTCAATGTACAAATAAAACATTATTGAATTCCTGCTCTGTTATAAAATGTACACTCACTGGCCACTTCATTAGGTACACCTGTCAGCCAATCTCTGCAAGTCAATGCATTTAGGCATGTAAACACGGTCAAGACCATCTGCTGAAGTTCAAACCAAGCATCAGAATGGGGATGGTAATTTTAGTGACTTTGAATGTAACATGGTTGTTGGTGCCAGATGGGCTGGTTTGAGTATTTCAGCAACATGGGCAATGAGAGTGAATCTAATTAGATATTATGTACTTATACTAAAAAGCATATTACACATCCAGGCCAACATTTGAATTTTAAAACATAATTTTGTTAATTGAAGAAGTCAGAAGCTGCATCGTTAAATGGTTAATGCTGGTGATGATTTGTAAAAATGTGCCTCACACTAAAGCACCATTACTGACAGGTGTGCCACCAGGAATTTTGGGCCCCATGATAAAACATCTATTTGGGCCCCCTCTGCACAGCTGTTGTAGTTTTTACCTATTTTTTGGGGCCCCTGTCAGTCACGGCCCTTGGAATTGTCTGAGGTTTTCCCCCCGGCGCCCCTGGCTACTGATAACGTTAAAGTACACAGAATGGAGCATGTGTTGTCTTTAATTTGCATAGTTAGTACACACATGGCAGGTGAAATGTTAATTCGGCTTTTAAGGCAATTTCAAATGAATCCCCTTGTCATCTGACATTCAATACAGAACAATGTGCAGTATGTACTGCGTATGCAGCATGGCTGTACTCCACAGTGACTTACATTAATGCATACATTTTCATACATTATTATTCGTACTAAGCACCTGATGAATCACGACGGGACTGAGAACCTTCATTTACTGTACATATTGTAATTAATGACCAATGAAAAATAATATCATTTGTAAAATGGTATAGGTAGACCACTTCATGTCAGACGTGATTGCATTAACAACTGTGACATCAGAGAAAAAAGCACACAAACCACCATTATTCACTTAGTACAAACATACTCACATACTGAGCTCTTTGTGTTGTAATGTTGTGGCTCTTAGTGGTAGATTACATTGAATACACAACAATAAAAAAAATGACATGCCAAAGAATTACAGATAAAATAGATTATACTTATTAAGGATAAATTATATGCATTCACGGTTCATGTACACATTTACAGTTGAGAGGTGAGCATGCAGCAGTTGTTCACAGTTTAACGTGTCTTTCTGTGGTGAACGTCGTCCCTTATAGACTCTGTGGGACAGATGGATGTAGCTGACGGCCACGGCAGGTAAACAAAATGTTTGGATCATACAAGCCAGTTTTCAGCCTGCCGTAAGGTCATTTTCTGAACCGGGCTTGATTGCGTGACCTTTTCTACATGCTTCGTTAGACCCAAGACCACCCTTTCTTCTACTACTAATGCCAGGAGGGCATGACGTGCACGTTCTCATACAGGTTATTTTCTTCTTCCACACGAGTCACCGCGTCTTCATTGGCTATGATTTCACTGAGATTAACAGCTTCTGTTACAGCTTTAGCTGGTCCGACCATCAGATATCCACTCTCAGTGTCGGTCTCCATCCGGGGGTTGCCATCCTCACCCCTCACCTCTGAACCAACGACCTCCGGCACACTCTTCAAAATGGAGGACAGGGGCCTTCTGAGATTACTAGTGGCAGTGGCGCCCTCTGGTGGAGGGTGAGTGTTAGTGCCAGCGTCAGTCTGCCGAATGTCAGCAGGCGAGCTGTGAGGAGCGTGCTGCTTCCTTCTACTGGGTTTCCTCATAGCAACACCTTCACCCACATCCGGACCGCCTCGCTCCCACACCATGGCCCGGGCCCCCAGCTTTCTCCTGGGGGGCTTGGTGATCCCCTCAGCTCCTGGGCATTTTCCTTTAAGCTTGGCCCCCCCATCCTGCTCCTTGTGTCTGTGGATGCTGCCCAGACGACGTAACATAGCCTGAACAGGGCTCTCTGTGCTAACAGGCTCCAGTTTAGACACGGGCCGACACACACCTGCCTTCCCAACTGTCACGTACACCGTGGTGACCTTATCCATGCCGTTATTCATCTCTGCCGGATGTGCGTCAGTGGAGGACTCTGGGGTTTCGCTCCCCTTCCTGTTAACAGTGTCATTAGACATGGTGCTTCTCCGCCCCTCTGCTGTTCCTACAACCTGCAGGGGGGACATGGCTCGAGATGGAGTGGCAGTGTACCGGTCCAGGTCAGGCTCCCCTGCTTCGCCGCTGAATCCCGGGTCTTCCAAAGGTCCAGTCCCCTGTCCTCCATCCTGTCCTCCATCAACTTCACCCCCAGTTTCGACTCCTCCTTCCACCTCCAAGGTCTTTCCTCCTTGGGCCTGGAGGGCCGACAGCATCAGAATGCCCCAGGGGGACTTGGGTTTGGTGCGGGGAGCTCCGGGTGTCAGGTCCTGGCCCGAGCCACGGCGCTCCTTGGGGCTGAATCTGGGATTCGCAAATAGAAAATGTATTTAGCACATTTAACCAAAACACTAATGAAACAGTCATTATATTAACAACAGCTATTAAAGCTCAGCGCAGTCAGAATGACTTGGCATTACCTGGTGCCTTCGGCGAAAGAGACGGAGGGGCGTTTTGACTTGGCGATGCTGGAAGTGCGCGGGATGCCGAATGGGAGGGAAATGTCTTCTCCGCTGACACTGAAGGATGAAGGTTCCGGGAAGATGTTACACTTAGAAGTCATCTCATGCTGGAACTCCTGGAACTCACCGCCCGCCACTGCAGGGATATCTGACAGGAGAGAGGTGTTGTGTCCAAAGGGCCGCATACATGTACACACACATACACACAGCACTGCCACCACAGTGTATTTATTGAACTACCTCTCTAAACGTACCTAATTTCCGCACAATGTACTGTATATACTGTAGATTTCTACTGAGTGTTTAGAATATTTAGTATTTTGTGTATTTCATGTGAAATGTTGTATTGTCTCTTGCATTATTAAGTTTATCACGTTGCAAATAATAATCGACCCACTTGGCATTATAAAGGTGAAATAAAAAATTGTAAACCTTCTCTTGGGGGTACACAGTACAGAGCCTCCCCAGTATCCTGGTCACTATCGAAGGAGGAACCATCAGTGACCCAGCCTGAGGATGGAGGCTCTATGAAGCTGTGGTTGAACGTCAGCTCTGGGTCATGGTGGGACACTGGACAAACAAGGGTGTTTATTATTACTATCTTATTATCATTATTGCTATTTTACTGTAACATAAGTATATTATGTAAAAAATGTGTGTGCAAAAACACTGTATAATAAGAAAAAAGGAGTGTCCGACACAGACAGACTGACAGACAATATGACCTCCTGTGTAATATTTTATTGACCTGTGACCCTGGGTAGCCCTGATGACCAGACGGTGAAACAGGGTACAGTAGAGCTCACATTGGCCAGGACGTTGTAAACATGGTGCTTCACACGGACAGAGGGACCTCCATCGCTCACTGCTACCCTGAAGGATGATAGCAGGCTCACATGTCAGAGGAACACAGGCTGACTGACACACACACACACACACACACAAACACACAGACACACACACAGTAAACACACCTGTCTTTGCCGTCTGTCGGTACTCCACCACAACAGCAGCAGCAGCAAAGCAGACACAGTAAAACAATCAGCAGGGGGAACAGGAGACCAGCAACCAGAGCCCCGCGTCCACCTAACACACACACACACCCACCCAAAGATCAGCGATATTCAATCTTGGGATACAAGTATGCTTTGAAGCCCCTATCAATGGCTAATACACATATATATATTGAATAAGAATGCAGGAATGCATACTGTATGGACAGTCGCCTGTTGCTGGGTGACAGGCCACGCCCTCTCCACAGTCACAGACAGAGGAACAGTTGAATCCATACAACTGATCAGGACAGGTGCTATTACAGCTGTGACAGAAAAAAGAGAGAACTATTAGAGGCACTCACATAGAAACAAAGATGTCTATATCAGACTATAGTGCTTTGCGAAAGTATTCGGGCCCCCTGGAACTTTTCGACCTTTGGCACATTTCAGGCTTCAAACATAAAGATGTGAAACGGTAGATTTTTTGTGTAGAAGCAACAACAAGTGGGACACATTCATGAAGTGGAACAAAATTTATAAAATGAAAAATTTATTTAACAAATGAAAAACTGAAAAATTGGGTGTGCAAAGTAAGTTAATAGTTTGTAGCACCACCTTTTGCTGCGATTACAGCTGTAAGTCGCTTGGGGTATGTATATCAGTTTTGCACATCGAGAGACTGAAAATTTTGCATATTCATCCTTGCAAAACAGCTCGAGCTCAGTGAGGTTGGATGGAGAGCGTTTGTGAACAGCAGTTTTCAGTTCTTTCCACAGATTCTCGATTGGATTCAGGTCTGGACTTTGACTTGGCCATTCTAACACCTGGATATGTTTATTTGTGAACCATTCCATTGTAGATTTTGCTTTATGTTTTAGATCATTGTCTTGTTGGAAGACAAATCTCTGTCCCAGTCTTAGGTCTTTTGCAGACTCCATCAGGTTTTCTTCCAGTATGGTCCTGTATTTGGCTCCATCCATCTTCCCATCAATTTTAGCCATCTTCCCTGTCCCTGCTGAAGAGAAGCAGGCCCAAACCATGATGCTGCCACCACCATGTTTGACAGTGGGGATGGTGTGTTCAGGGTGATGAGCTCTGTTGCTTTTACGCCAAACATAACGTTTTGCATTGTTGCCAAAAAGTTCGATTTTGGTTTCATCTGACCAGAGCACCTTCTTCCACATGTTTTGTTGTGTCTCCCAGGTGGCATGTGGCAAACTTTAAACGACACTTTTTATGGATATCTTTCAGAAATGTCTTTCTTCTTACCACTCTTCCATAAAGGCCAGATTTGTGCAGTATTCGACTGATTGTTGTCCTATGGACAGACTTGCCCACCTCAGCTGTAGATCTCTGCAGTTCATCCAGAGTGATCATGGGCCTCTTGGCTGCATCTCTGATCAGTCTTCTCCTTGTATGAGCTGAAAGTTTAGAGGGACAGCCGGGTCTTGGTAGATTTGCGGTGGTCTGATACTCCTTCCATTTCAATATTATCGCTTGCACAGTGCTCCTTGGGATGTTTAAAGATTGGGAAATCTTTCTGTATCCAAATCCAGCTTTAAAGTTCTCCACAACAGTATCTCGAACCTGCCTGGTGTGTTCCTTGTTCTTCATGATGCTCTCTGTGCTTTCAACGGACCTCTGAGACTAACACAGAGCAGGTGCATTTATACGGAGACTTGATTACACACAGGTGGATTCTATTTATCATCATTAGTCATTTAGGTCAACATTGGATCATTCAGAGATCCTCATTGAACTTCTGGAGAGTGTTTGCTGCACTGAAAGTTAAGGGGCTGAATAATTTTGCTCGCCCAATTTGTCAGTTTTTTATTTGTTAAAAAAGTTTGAAATATCCAATAAATTCCGTTCCACTTCATGATTGTGTCCCACTTGTTGTTGCTTCCTCACAAAAAATTACAGTTTTATATCTTTATGTTTGAAGCCTGAAATGTGGCAAAAGGTCAAAATGTTCAAGGGGGCCAAATACTTTCGCAAGGCACTGTAGATAGGAGAATGCTTTTTAGACTACAAGATTTTTTGCTTTTATTTAAATTATAGAAATCAATTAGCAGATGCTCTTATCCAGAGCAATTTACAGTACTTGAGTGAATATACTATTTTAATACTTGCTAAATGAGTATGAAACTCATAACCTTGGCTTTACAAGCTCATGCAAACTGAGCTGGAGACGGTCAGATCAGCGATTAAATTAAGGTTGAAAGTAAAATGGAAAGATTATTGGAACAGGGCTCCAGGAAAACCTCAATGTAATAGTTGACAATGTGTATTTTCCCCTCAGAATGTCTGACCTACTCCTACAATTAACTTTCAGACGAGGAGAGAGAAGAAGCTGTGCGCAGCAGTGCAAATTAAATTCAATGTTTCTTTCTGAGCATTTTCACCTCTCTCCCTGGAACCCAGGCCCACAAACACAACTTCCTGTCACGTGATCACAGTGTCCATGGAAACAGGGGCCACACAGGAAGCTGCAGCCATCTCCAAATGTCCTGTTAGAGCATTGCTCATCACACCTGTAGACAGACAAGGGCCAACAACAATCTCAGCACAGGAAGAAAACACAAAATCTGTTTTGAAGTCACTGGGCTGCCTTTGTGAGGAAGCAATGGTACAACACTGGTATCTTCAAACACACACCTGAGTCCAGTCCAGCCCGGGTCACAGTGTAAACACACCCCTGTCCTGGGGTCACAGGGTTCACCATTCCTGCAATGTGGGCATGCCTCCTGGCAGTGGTTTCCATGGTAACCCGGCAAGCACAGCTGGTCACAGTGCGTACCATTCCACCCAGGCTCACATGCCATACAGGCCCCATCCACAGCAGAGCACGACACGCCTCCTTTACAGTGGCCACAGCTACAAAACAAGAGGACAGAAAACACTGTGATTTAAATGGAATGAAAACATAGGTGTTGTACTTGGTGGTATACTAGGTGGTACACACTAAGTGTTGTACTTGCTGGTATAACATGTGGTGTATTAGGGGGTATGCTAGTGGTGTACTAAGTGGTGTACCAGGGGGTGTACTTGGTGGTACACTAGGTGGCGTACTAGGTGGTTTATTTGGTATTGGACTAGGTGGTGTACTAGGTGGTGTATTTGGTATTGGACTAGGTGGTGTACTAGGTGGTTTCAGATAGAAAATTAAAACTTAAAATTATACTCCTTCAAAAAGTTGGGAGAGTTGACTGTTTACCACTGTGTAACATCACATTTTCTTTTAATAACACTTATTAGGCGTTTGGGCACTGAAGACCAAAAATTGGTTCAGTTTAACAAGCAGAATTTTTCCCCATTCATCCATTATGCATGTCTTCAGCTGTGCAACTGTCACTGCCTTATCTTGCGCTTCATAATGTGTCACATTCTCAAACGGAGACAGGACAAGACTGCAGGCAGGCCATGTTAGCACCTGCACTCTCTGATTATGCAACTATGCACTTGTAATCCAGGCAATACGTGGTTTGACGTTGTCCTACTGTAAAAGGCAGGGATGTCTCTGGAAAACACAATGTCTGGATGGCAGCATATGTTGCTCCAAAATGTTTACAGATTTTTCTGCATTAATGGTGCCCTCACAGATGTGCAAGTTACTCATGCCATGAGCACTGACGATGACAGATGCTGGCTTTTGGACCTGACGCTGATAACAGCTTGGATGGTCCTTTTCTTCTTAGGCCCAGAGAACACAACAGAAGTTTTGTCCAAATCTATTTTAAATGTTGACTTGTCGGACCATAAAATATGATTCCACTGTGCTACTGTCCATCTCAGATGAGATTGAGCCCAGAGAATTTGACAGCTCTTCTGGACAGTGTTGACGTATGGCTTCTGCTTTGCGTAGTAAAGCATTAACTTGCATCTGTGGATGCAGCGGTGAATGGTGTTGACTGACAAAGATTTACCAAAGTATTCCCAAGCCCATGTCAGGATATCCATTACAGACTCATGACGGATATTAAGACAATGACATCTGAGTGATCGGAGATCATTCAGAAGTGGTTTTCGGCCTTGCCCTTTAGGCACTGAGATTTGACTAGACAATATGCCTTGACACTTTTAAATATATTTTGCACTGTAAAAGGTAAAATGCTTAAAATCCCAGCAATTTGTCTTTGGGGAATGTTGTTCTCAAAGTGGATTACTCGCTGATGCATCTGTCCGCAGACTGGCAAGCCTCGACCCATCCTTGCTCTTCAAGGACTAGGCTTTTTTTGTAGGCTCCTTATATACTATGATTACACAATTGCCCCACATCACCTGCTTAGTTCAACTTGTCATATCGCTATTAGTCCTAAATTGCCCCTGTCCCAACTTATTATGAACGTGTTGCATGCACCAATTTCAAAATAAAAGTTGACCTTAAAAAACAATGCAGTTGATTAGGTAAAAACATCAAATACCTTTTCTTTATATGTTTTTTGTTTAAATACAAGGCAAAGTACATTTACACATCACTATTCTTTGTTTTTATTTGCATTTTTCATACTATTCCATCTTTTTCGGACCTGGGGTTGTAGATGTATACTAGGTGGTGTACTAGATATTGTACACGGTGGTGTACTAGATGTTATCCTAGGTTGAGTACTATATATTGTACTAGGTGGTGTACTAAGTGGTATATCAAGTGGTGTACTAGATGGTGTACTAGGTGATGAACTATGTGTTGTACTAGGTAGTATAACAGGTGGTGTACTCAATGGTGTACTAGGTGCTATAATAGGTGATATAACAAGTTGTGTACTAGGTGGTATACTACAGTCATGATCAAAGGTTTTGAGAATGCAACAAGTATTGGTTGCCACAAAGTTCAGTGCGGTGTTGATGATGGCAATTTGCATATACTCCAGAATGTCATGAAGAGTGATCAGATATATTGCAATTAATTACTAAGTTTTTCTTTGCCATTATAATGAACTTAATTCCCAAAAAACATCTCCACCTCATTTCAGCCCTGCCGCAAAAGGACCAGCTGCCATCATGTCAGTGATTGTCTCATTAACACAGGTGAGAGTGTTGACAAGGACAAGGCTGGAGATCACTCTGTCATGCTGATTGAATT
The DNA here is from genome assembly GCA_016801145.1 of Umbra pygmaea. Lineage (NCBI taxonomy): Eukaryota > Metazoa > Chordata > Actinopteri > Esociformes > Umbridae > Umbra > Umbra pygmaea. The sequence goes on from JACXGM010000494.1 coordinate 11,780, forward strand.
AGAATAGCAGACAGGAAGCTTAAAAGGAGGGTGGTGCTTGAAATCATTGTTCTTCCTCTGTCAACCATGGTTACCTGCAAGGAAATGTGCCGCCATCATTGCTTTGCACAAAAAGGGCTTCACAAGCATGGATATTTCTGCTATAAAGATTGCACCTAAATCAACCATTTATTGGATCATCAAGAACCTATAGGAGAGAGGTTCAATTGTTGTGAAGAAGGCGTCAGGGTGCTCAAGAACGTCCAGCAAGTGCCAGGACGGTCTCCTAAAGTTGATTCAGCTGCGGGATCGGGGCACCACCAGTGCAGAGCTTGCTCAGGAAAGACAGCAGGCAGGTGTGAGTGCATCTGCATGCACTGTGAGGCGAAGACTTTTGGAGCATAGCCTGGTGTCAAGAAGGGCAGCAAAGAAGCCACTTTTCTCCAGGAAATACATCAGGAACAGATTGATAGTCTGATAAAAGGTACAGGAATTGGACTGCAGAGGACTGGGGTAGTCATTTTCTCTGATGAATCCCCTTTTCAATTGTATGGGCCATCCGGAAAACACCATGTCAGGAGAAGACAAGGTGAGCGCTACCATCAGTCCTGTGTCATGCCAACAGTAAAGCATTCTGAGACCATTCATGTGTGGGGTTGCTTCTCAGCCAATGGAGTGGGCTTACTCAGAATTTTGCCTAAGAACACAGCCATGAATAAAGAATTGTACCAACACATTCTCTAAGAGCAGCTTCTCCCAACCATCCAAGAAAAGCTTGGTGATGACCAATGCCTTTTCCAGCATGATGGAGCACCTTGTCAAAAGGCAAAATTTATAACTAAGTGGCTCGGGGAACAAAACATCAACATTTTGGATCCATGGCCAGGAAACTCCCCAGACCGTAATCCCATTGAGAATTTGTGGTCAATCCTCAAGAAGCGAGCGGACAAACAAAAACCCACAACTTCTGACAAACTCCAAGTATTGATTATGCAAGAATGGCCTGCCATCAGTCAGGATGTGGCCCAGAAGTTAATTAACAGCATGCCAGGGCGGATTGCAGAGGTCTTGAAAAAGAAGGGTCAACACTGCAGATATTGACACTGTATAAACTGAATGTCATTGTCAATGAAAGCCTTTGAAACCCTTGTAATTACACTTCAGTATACCATAGTAACTACTAACATACATTTCTAAGAACACTGAAGCAGCAAATATTGTGGAGACTACTTTTTACCATGATTTAGATGGTGTATTAGGTGGTGTACTAGGTAGTATAAGAGGTGGTGTAGGTGGGGTCCTAGATGGTGTACTTAGTGTTGTACTAGGTGGTGTACTAGGTAGTATAACAGGTGGTGTACTAGGTAGTATAACTGGTGGTGTACAAGGTAGTATAACATGTGTTGTACTAGGTGGTGTGCTAGGTAGTATAACAGGTGGTGAACTAGGTGTTGTACTAAGTATTGAACTTAGGTGTTATACTAGATGATGTACTAGGTAGAATAACAGGTGTTGTAATAGGTGATGTACTAAGTAGTATAACAGGTGTTGTACTAGGTGATGTACTAGGTAGTATAACAGGTGTTGTACTAGGTGATATAATAGGTAGTATAACAGGTGGTGAAATAGGTGATTTACTAGGTGGTGAACTTAGGTGTTGTACTAGGTGATGTACTAGGTAGTAAAACAGGTGGTAAACTAGGTGTTGTACTAGGTGGTGTAGTAGGTGGTGAACTAGGTGTTGTACTAGGTGATGTGCTAGGTAGTAAAACAGGTGGTAAACTAGGTGTTGTACTAGGTGGTGTACTAGGTGGTGAACTAGGTGTTGTACTAGGTGTTGAACTAGGTGGTGTACTAGGTAGTATAACTAGTGTTGTACTAGGTGGTGTACTAGGTAGTTTAACTGGTGTTGTACTAGGTGGTGTACTAGGTGGTGAACTAGGTGTTGTACTAGGTGTTGTACTAGGTGGTGTACTAGGTAGTATAACTGGTGTTGTACTAGGTGGTGTACTAGGTATTATAACCAGTGTTGTACTAGGTGGTGTACTAGGTAGTATAACTGGTGTTGTACTAGGTGGTGTACTAGGTAGTATAACCAGTGGTGTACTAGGTGGTGTACTAGGTATTATAACTGGTGGTGTACTAGGTGGTGTACTAGGTAGTATAACCAGTGGTGTACTAGGTGGTGTACTAGGTAGTATAACTGGTGTTGTACTAGGTGGTGTATTAGGTAGTTTAACTGGTGTTGTACTAGGTGGTGTACTAGGTAGTATAACTGGTGTTGTACTAGGTGGTGTACTCTTCTGTACCTCAGTCTACACCCACTGCCATGCTTCCCAGGACCACAGGGTTGATTGCAGAAGGTTCCCTTGTACCCAGGTCGACACACACACTCCCCGCTGGCCACATCACACTCGCTGTTCTCCAGGTTACAGTTGCATTGCTGGTTACATGTCAGACCCCACCGCCCTTTCTGGCACTCACACAATCCAGTCTTCTGTTGGCACGGCGAGCCATTGCAGATACAGCGCCGGTTGCACCACGGACCCCAATACCTCGAGGAACAAAGACACCTGGAGGCGACTTTAATTTAGAAAACTGTAGGCAATGTGTATAAGTTAAATCATCTCTGAACTACTTGTCCCTCCAGCTGTAAATATTGCCACTCTCTCTCACCTGCCGGTCAGTGGGTCGCAGGTGGACGTGTCCAGGTCACACGGGCATTTCTTGGCACAGGTGGGTGTCCACCAGCCTTTGTCGCAGGTGCAGTTGCCATCCACAGGGTGGCACTGCCCGTGGAGGCCACATTCACAGGCATTCTGGCACAGTGGACCCCAGCGGTTGGGGTGGCACGTGCACTCGCCTGTGACTGGGTCACAGTGCCCGTGAGGGTGGCACTTGCACAGCTCGCGGCAATCAGGTGCCCAGAACTCTGGAGGACAGCCTAAACAAAGAAGTGGAGAAAACAGGCAGCTCCAATAGTCGTGTTAGCAGAGATACTCTACTACTAGATACACTACTCCAATGTGTCTGCTATGTTTTTATTATTAATACAATTATTAAACATTATTTTACCAGGCTAGTTAACAGAACATATTCTCATTTGCAGCAATGACATGGAGAGTAGTTACAGGGGGAAGAGAGGGAATGAATGGGGATGACTTAATGTCCTATATGTTCTTTAGTGTCTTCCATGTGACTTGGTGTCTCCACTTTTTCCAAATTTTCTCCCCACCCAAAATTGGTAATGTCCAATTCCCCCTAACCCTGCCTTTCTGGCAATTTCTTGGACAAGTGAGGGATGGTGAAGGGCTCTCACATGGTTCCCAAACCATGTTGCAGAGCTGTCCGTTTCTTATCGCACTGCTCGTCCAACATGGAAGCCTTTACTCAGCTCATGCGTGGGGTGATTACACTCACCAACTATACTTCTGTGATTAAAGTCACAGGTGCCCAATCTGCATACAAAACATCGCTGGAGAGCAACGAAGAAAGGTATGTTAATACAAATGATCTATCCCTTATCCCAGGCGGTGCCAATTTGTGCTGCCTTGTGCTGGAACTCTGGGCAAAGTCGGAGAAGACGTGGTTATGTTTGAACTTATCACCTTTGTAAAATAGCTGAGCTGCAAAGCGTCTTAGGCCACTATGCCATGCAGTGCCATCATCTTCTATGTGACTAAATGTTACTTCCTCCTACGTGACTTACGTGTTTTGCAGTAGGCTCCATAGTAACCAGGTCGACAGCGACATACACTTGGGTATACACACACCTCATCCTGCTGGCACGCCCACTCTCCATCACACACAGCTGGAGCCAAATCAAAAGACAGTACCATACTATTATACCATATTACCTGAGAAACTCTGGGTCAAACCTAGAAGTTTGGCTGGTGGTACTCACGTGTGGTACAATCTGCCCCCTGCTGTCTCCATCCAGTACAACAGACTAGAGTGGAGGGATCCCTGAGGTAACCAAAAAGCACACCGTAAATCATAGTAATGGGAATGACTCAATTTTACTGTGTTTTTATTAAATAATGAAAATAGGAGGATTCTGAGAATGTTTTGTAACGGAAGGATACCTGTGTAATAGATATACTGTATGTAGCAATACTGTGTGGTTATATGGCTAACAGTTCACAGATAATGACTGTTGTTAGGCACGTAGCACTGGATGTCTGGATACAGCCCTCAGCCAGTTTTGACTGGCCATGTACCTCACATCCCAGAGGAGTTGTTGCTTATATAAACAGTTTGCCAAGATGTTTAGAACAATAAAAAGTACTTAATATGCATGTCCTACAGTAACCGGTCATCCAAACAGTAACCAGGTCCCAGCTAGTTAATAATACTCAGTACAGAATGGTAGAGAGAGTAAGGGTTAAATGTGATCGTCACCTGAGGTCCAGGCAGACGTTTCTCCCTGAGGGGTTCAATCTCTGAGGGGAGGAGAGGGAGCAGCAGAGCAGTAGTCCTAGACCAGTTAGAAGGCCCATGTTCAACCAGCAACCGGGTCTGAACCAGTCCACAATGTCTTAGACAAGCATCTGTCTGAAATGGTCCTCCCTGTCCCAAAACCAGGAGCTAATCCGGCAACATATACTTTTAAGTCCAGCAGAAGACAATGGAAATTGTAAGTAGGCTCCACTCTGTCAGTATCTAATCCACCGCCACCGTTAAACCCCCCCCCCCACCGTCCTATTTCCTCAGCACATCTCTAGTCCTGTAGGCCAATGGTAGACGTCTCTTTTTCCCCAGACCAACTCTCTTTAGCTGTTAGTCTTGCCGTCTTATCCCCAGTCAAGCCCAGGCTGACCGGTGCAAAACCCGTGCATTTCCTGTCCCTCTTTCCTGGGGAAGTTTGAGCCACTTCCTCCCATTCAATATGCCATAGAATGGATTTTTTAAAGACACCGCATATTGAGAAATTATGGGAAGAGGTGAGTGGCATACTTACAGCCGTGTAAATGTGTTTTTTTACTTTTAAGTGTGCATGTGTGAGATTGCTTTTACAATAGCACCTTCGTTAGTTTGCCAAACTGCCCATTCTAAGAGAGAAGTGGGCTATTATCTTTGCAAATGAATGTACTGTGTATTAACAGCCCAACACACATTATGCGACACAGTTGATTCCTCTTAAGATATTTATTTGTTATTTCACAAGCACAAAGGCTTCTTTATTTAAAAACATTCATGCTTACAAAAATAACATGTTTTCATACATGGTTTAAGGAAAATACATAATTGAAAAAGTTCATCAGCAGCATTAATATAAAATGTCAGACAACTATTTTGCGATATGAGTACCGATAACATATGTTAAGGAGGAGCCATTGTTGTAAGAATGAGTACACACATACCACTTCCTCCCTAGAAAACACATTTACTTAAGTGCAGCAATCAAGTACAGGGGCTATTGCCCGAGCAAACAAACTACCTCACACAGAGACACACCTAAAAAAGCATAAACATACACTTTGGCACAATCACATAATTTATAACAACCAATAACAATACCCAAGATCCCAGGGAAGACATGACTAAACACAAATTAGGAACTATCAAATGTAAAATGGCCTTATAGTTAACAAAACAAAGTCTAATCGATAAATGGTGTCAATACATTCTGATCAGGGAGAGGGAGTGGCCTAAAGCTCATACACTGCCTACAGTTACGGCAGACTGGCAGAATGAGGGAGTGGCCTAAATCTACTACCATGTCTACAGCTACGGCAGACTGGCAGAATGACAGTAACCATGTGCCATGTCACAAATACTTGCAAAAATGTAATATAACAAGTGCAATGTGAATGTGGTTGAACGTCCATCATGCTTGTTTATTTGTAGGACGCCATCCCTTTTGTGGTCAGAAATTATATAACTACTGATTGCAGAGGTCTAAACAGATTTTGGTTTCTTCTATTAAAACAATTTAATGGACAAATCTCAATAAAAATACCCTCAGAGATTTACCAGAGTTACATGTCAAACACACCATTATGGTGTTATCCTATAATACAAACCTATTACAAAAACATATATTTTTATTAAAAATAGATGAGGGAGGATAAAGCTCAGAGAAAGGACATGGGTTTAGTTGAAGGTGTGAGCGGGTTCTCTTTCTTTTCTTAAGGCTGCTATTAAACACATGATCTCATTTAAAACAACCCCTGTTAGCAGAATCCAGGGCACGTGTAGGCGGACAGCAGGGGCTGACGGTTGTCACGGAGATGGTCAGAGGTGTGGCTATGCATTGCCCTCTGCGTCATCAATGATTTCCCAGGAAGAAGAAGCGATGTTTTCACCAGAGCTACGGCAGTTGTGGTTGCTGCCAGAGCGGGTCAGGAAACCAAAGCTAGAGACAACACAGGAGACCTCTAGGATCAGCTATGATAACAACTAGTCACTACCAGGAAAAGCTACACAGGAGAGAAGGGAACACAACACAGTACACAGTTCAGAGATATTATCTGAAAGGCTTCTTGGACCTTCCTTCTGCTGCATGGTCTTATGAAGGTCTGTCCTCATTAAACAGTAAGCATGCGTGTGGGATCTGGTTGTTGTCTACATTTAGTAGACAGTAGACCACCCGGAGAAGCAGTTTATCTTGACATCAAAGTGCTTCTGTCGAGGTATTATCACAGGATCTCCTGATCTTTGGAGAGCTACTGAAGGTTCTCTCCAACCACAGTTGTGACTAATTGACCAGTTTGTTATTCCAGGAATAGAATTGAGCAACTCTGCATTAGCAGGCAGTCTGAAAGCTAAACGTGGGGTTAAATAGAACAACAAACAAAACAGCAGCCTGTTAACACAGACAAAAAAACGAGAGCAGAGATACACCGTATATCCAAATATATGCGGACACCACTACTAATGCTGGAGAAAGGTAACAGTCTAGGGCTGTGTTTTAGGCTTTGGGCTAGACCCCTTATTTCCAGTGAAGGTTCATCTTAATGCTACAGGATACAAAAATATTTTAGACAATTGGGTACTGACAAATTTGACTACTACCTTTTCTGTTCCAGCAGATTTGACTACTACCTTTTCTGTTCCAGGAGGACTGTGCCCCTGTAGTGAATTGAACAATTTCCCTTGCACAGTCACACCAGTTGTGCTCTCATACTTCTAAACACTGTCATTGCGTAATCCCCCTGGTCAACACGCAAACCCCACGAAAAATGCACAAAATCAAAATTATCTATTGGCACTAGTCACACGATGTACCACTTTCACCTGGAAGGAAATATTTATCTAAACATAGAAAGACAACACAACCAGAATTTGGGACATGATGATGGAATGATTTATCCATGCTGCAGCAAAGAAATCTCTAACCAATCACAGACCAACCAAGCACATACCTAGCTCACCTTCCTAGCGCAAAGTAAAGTTTGGATCGATGTCACTGCAAACTACAATTTTGCAAGATTCTCTGACCCTGGTTAGGACTTCTGACTGCTAATAATCTGCTTGTTTATAAATGAGGCTTTTTGGATCCTGGATGATGAGTAGCGTTTTTGGGTGTCATATTTGTTGTCACAGAAAAAAAACATCTGCTAACCGATGATGATCATTGTACCTCAACTACAATCATGTCCACATTGGGGTTAGAATCTGCTACTGATTTTATTTCTGATCATTATTTCCTCTTGTTTCTAGAATTCTACTTCTGATGTGATCTTCTCTGGCTGTAGTAGACAACCATGAGTGAATGGTGATCACTATGTAGATCAGACAAAAATCATGCTTCAATGTTGCCATGCTATCATCAGGAGTACATAATTGTAAATGCCATTAGAAAAGCTAAAACAAACAACAATGCAGCTACTGTAATATATAGGGCTTCCAGAACTTGGGTTAAACGTTAAAACACGATAAAATACCCCTGACACAAAGAAAAAAGACATGGGTTTTATTTAAGAAGCATAAAAAAGCCTGAATATTTCCATTAATGGTTATGACATAATCACAACAGATTAGATTTTTTTGTATTATTTGTATTAACTATCAAAATTTAATTACATAAGTCCACAAAATAATTAGTTTCAACACGTTTCTAATAAAATAATTATTTTCTAATACTGTAGGTAGGGTAAGGCAACAATCAAAGTGTGTCATGTCATGTCATGTGGGACAGTCGTGAAGAACACGTAGCGATGGCTAGCTGGTTAGGGAGTTGACTGACAGTTGCAGGAGAGTGGGGAAAATTGATAATTTTACCAGAACTGTTATTTACGCTTTGCTTAAAAAAGGTTCTCATACTTTAGTTTTCCAGCCCAGTACAACTGAATGGCATTGAGGATTTAACCTATGTAAGCATGACTATCAGGTGTGCAAACTCAACATTTTTATATCTGCTTTAAAATGCGGATTTAAAGTTGATTTTAGCATGAGGATATAGCGGAGAATTCACACTAGAATGAATGTAATCTTACAGCTAAAAAAGTAGTGTTAAGGGGGACATCAAATATGAAGTATTACTGACGATAAGAACAACTCAGTCACATCTATTAGAATTTAAAATGTATTTGTGAAATTACAAATAAATGACATTGAGTGACATGTTATTCACAAAACACGATCATGTTTGTGTATAGCTATCTGTTATATACATGAATTATTCCTGGTCAGTCGTACTTACAGATTCCTGATGCGTGACTCTTGCGGTTTGCTGTCAGTCTCAGTTTCTGATTCTGGTCTCCGTTCAAACAGTGGGCCTTTCTCCTCATCGCTGGGCAAGTAAAGCACACTCACAAAGTTAGCACTGTCACTGACAGAGAAAATGCTTCTGTGTATGCACATGTGTGTTCATCAGTGATACCTGCTGCATTCGTCCTCTGGCCTGCCCAGCATCTTGGCTTTGATGACAGTTCTCTGTTTCTTTATAGCAGAGCGTATTGCCTCCAGAAGGAAACCTGGACAGCGCTCATCATTGAGGATCTCCCTGTGTGGTTGATCCAATTAACATACACATCAGTGCTGTCACACACACATGAAAGTAGACAAGATCATGCGCACACTGCAGCACCCACCGCTGGTAGTAGGCAAGTTCCTCTTGTACCAGGAACAGGTTAGCTTTGAGCTCGTTCCTCTCGGTCAACATGTCTCGAACCTCCTGCTTGGTGAAACAGGGTCTGTTGGGATCCTTCAGGTCGATCACTAGCTTGTCTCTTAGGTCCAGGTCAGTCTTATATGGACTGGTCTGTTGATGAGAAGAAACACAGCTAGTACCATCAAAACCTGGCCAAGGGGGTGACAGCCATGCTTTTTGATCAACTGGTGTTAGGTCTGTTGTATTGTCTAAAGGCAATTACATAAGCATTAATATTGCTAAATCTCTCTCTCTCTCTCTCTCTCTCTCTCTCTCTCTCTCAAATGAGATTTGGGAATATTACACTGTGAGACTATATAAGATTTATTGAAATGATGCTTTATGTACTATACAAACATATATAAAACTCATGTCATAGAGACATCACTGATATAATGTCAGTTTCTGAGATCCAAGTCAATAATTGTTCAGCAAGTGGCTACAATTTCTGGTCTTTTACATGGAGATGAGTTGAAATAAACCCAACGCTATGTGTAAGACTTGGCAGAAAGAGGACGGTGACAAATGTTTAAAGATTAAAGTTCGTCTGCACGAGGACACCAAACATTATTCTGAGGAATGATGACAGGTTGTAACAAAAAAGCCAGTAAAGTGACTCATAATTCACCATGGCCGATTGACTGATGTTGAGGTACAAAAATTGTCATGTCCGCAACACTGCTTTAAGCTCCCATATTTAATATATTTAATACAAAGTCATGTCCGCAACACTGCTTTGAGCTCCCATATTTAATATATTTAATAAAAAGTCATGTCCACAACACTGCTTTAAGCTCCCATATTTAATATATTTAATACAAAGTCATGTCCACAACACTGCTTTAAGCTCCCATATTTAATATATTTAATACAAAGTCATGTCCACAACACTGCTTTAAGCTCCTATATTTAATATATTTAATACAAAGTCATGTCCACAACACTGCTTTAAGCTCCCATATTTAATATGTTTAATACAAAGTAATGTCCGCAACACTGCTTTAAGCTCCCATATTTAATACAAAGTCATGTCCCCAACACTGCTTTAAGCTCCCATATTTAATATATTTAATACAAAGGCAACGTTTCCACCTTGCTGGATCTTCTTCAGGCCTGAAGAATACCCAGCAGTGTTGAAACGTTGCCTTTGTATTAAATATGAGAGCTTAAAGCAGTGTTGTGGACATTACAATTTTTTTACCTCAGTATTTCTCATTTGTCCTGCATCTGTCAGAAAGTGGGATGTGCACACAATTTCCCTTATATATGATTGACTGATGTTTACATATAAATATAATATGTGGACCAATTCAGAATTGACAAATGCACCTTCACAGGCACACACTTACCTACATATTCTTGCCAAACACACATTTTACAACTGCTACTACCAGATACCTTACTGTTCACAATCTGATACTATTACCACTGCACGAAATATATCCACTTCCCCACACAGTACATATGTAAATTCAGCAAATACGGTACTAGCCAGTGTTTTTGCACCCGTGTCTTTAACTGGCAAGGAAGTTACCGTGCCAGCAGCAGCGTTTGCCTTCTCCAGCTGGGAGCTTAAGTGCTCTATCTCTTTCTGTTTCTCCTTGATGTCGGCTTCCATGTCTGCCTTCCTCTCCACAGCACTCTTTACCTGCGCTGTGATGACACTCTGCTTGTGTCTCAGCTCGCCATTCATCTTCATGAAGCGATCTAACTGCTCCTGCAGCTGTACGTGCACACACACACACATGAACAAACAGAAAGGCCAGTGATATTTAAATACTTTGGTGGAAGTTATGGTTAGGACTTACTACCAGACAGGACAATAACACTGGTTTCTCCCATTAACAAAAAAAACAGGTTGAGTCAGCTTAATTAAATAGGCCCTGGGCTCTGAGGTGAAAACACCCAGTTTTCAGACAGAGCTCCAGTTCTTAGGGTGTCACTGTCCAGGCTTGTCTCCGCAGTGGCGGTGTTGCTCAGCAACCCAAACCCATAAACATGACTGCTATACTAGCGCTGCTATCTGATTCGCCGTTACGACTCAGACTATCTACAGCAGTGGTCACCAATCCTGGTCCTGGAGATCTACCATCCAGACTATTTTCACTTTAGCCCCAATTTAGCTCTACAGTGTTTGCTGTTTATGCCACCGCCCACGTAGGGGTCACTTTTGGCTGACCTTCAGAGTATGGAATCTGTCTCTGGGCCTACGGCCGTGAGTGAGTGAGTGAGTGAGTGAGTGAGTGAGTGAGTGAGTGAGTGAGTGAGTGAGTGAGTGAGTGAGTGAGTGAGTGAGTGAGTGAGTGTGTGAGTGTGTGAGTGTGTGAGTGTGTGAGTGTGTGAGTGTGTGAGTGTGTGAGTGTGTGAGTGTGTGAGTGTGTGAGTGTGTGAGTGTGTGAGTGTGTGAGTGTGTGAGTGTGTGAGTGTGTGAGTGTGTGAGTGTGTGGGCTTCACTACAGCCATACATAGCTATAGTTATGGCTATGTGTGTAATTACAATGGACTGTATGCACAGTTCTTACCGCTTCCACTTCTTTAGTCATGGTGCTAATTTGCTGTACTTTGGCCCTCAACTCATCTCTCTGCTTGTCGACGACCTCCTTGAGTTTCAGCATCACCTCTCTCTCCTGCCGTTGGACACGGTCTGGGACAGAGGACCACAACCGTACAATACCATCACTACAGGTAAGCTACAGTTAACAGAAAGAACAGCACTATTAGCATTACACTGAAAAGAATCATCAATAAATGTTTGTATTTCACTCATTGTTCCAGTCTGGTTGGTTTTCATCGGTTTGATGCCTTATGAACATGACCCAGTAGTTCACAATCACCAACCAGCCAAGATTACAGTACATGGCTAGCAAAAGCTGCTCAGTGGAGTGTGGTTTAAGGTCAGGGGTTAAACAGTAACACCTTCAGGTTTAAAGTCTGAGGTGAAACAGTTAATCCTTTAGGTTTAAGCATGCTTGGAATAAATCTGTTGATTCAGACACGCTACTCTGTATATCTTAGTGATACAGTAAGCGTTAAAAAACTGGCAGGTCTTTGGCATTTGATTTGAAGAGACAAAGTAATATTTGTAGGTCAAAATTGAGCAACAAAAAGTAACAAACATGAGCTTTTTGTTGGGAAACCAGTTGGAGTATATTTTTTGGCACCCAAATATGAGTTTTTCGTTTGAGTTATTCCACCATTCATTTTCTTCCATAGGGGATTTGTAGATTTACTTCAAATAAGGTCTGTTTTTCTATAAGGCTTACCCGGCCTCTGCATTTTGATAATTGTCTTGTCAGGATGAATTTGTAATTATAAACTCATTCACATCAGTTCACTATGATTTTGGGAGGTGCAATATAGGAGAATATATTAATAAACATCACCATGTCATGTAAATATTTAACCAGTTATCAAATCCCAAGAGTCAGTATAAGCCTACATGAAACACTATCAGGCTGCTCTGACACAAGGCACCAGTTTAAACTAACCTTCTACAGCATGGTTGACTATCAGGCTGCTCTGTCACAAGGCACCAGTTTAAACTAACCTTCTAGAGCATGGTTGACTATCAAGCTGCTCTGACACAAGGCACCAGTTTAAACTAACCTTCTACAGCATGGTTGACTATCAGGCTGCTCTGACACAAGGCACCAGTTTAAACTGACCTTCTAGAGCATGGTTGACTATCAGGCTGCTCTGTCACAAGGCACCAGTTTAAACTAACCTTCTAG